>PVJX010002706.1:0-122847 GCA_004027295.1 Dolichotis patagonum
CAGCAAAATCAAAGAAATACACATTATAGAACACATCAACACAGAGTATTGAATAGAGCAACACCGTTAATCAGGACAAAGCAAAATGGTGATAAAAATATCTGCCTTCAGAGATAGTAGAAGGAAACTCCCCCGACTTGCTGTACCAAATATGGTCACCTGCTAAGAGATACCCAGATCCCTGGATCCCAATTGTTAACGGGGGTGTGTGTGTGTGTGGTATGTTTGGTTCTAAGCCCGCACCCCGGTAGGCAGCAGGCTGCTTACTGGTTGGCTCGGCACCCTAAGTTCCAGCATGGCGCGGATCTCAGGAAATGCTCTTACTTCTGGTTTCCCCGCCCTGGGGTGGCCGCGGCTCCCCACACCACAGTCACTCTCCAGGGCGGCAGGCTGCTTACTGGTTGGCTCGGCCCCCTAAGTTCCAGCATGGCGCGGATCTCAGGAGCCATTTTTTGGTCTTTTTGAGACGGAGTCTCACTATGCAGTTCAGGCTGACCTTCAACTCACTTCGTAGTTCAGGTTGGCCTCGAACACACAGTGCTGGGATTACAAGCATGCATACCCTGTCCGGCTCTGCATATTATATTTATTAACATTTATTTTGTTTTGGCAGCTGGGCATGGTGGCGCACACCTGTAATCCCAGCACTCGGGAAGCTGAGGCAGGTGGAACATTTCGAGTTTGAGACCAGCCTGGGCTACAAAGTGAGCCCATGGCCAGCCCATACTGCATAGTGAGACCCTGTCTCAAAAAAAAAAAAAAAGAGTTTTGGCATCTCTGTGCCCTCTTCCTTCACTAACCTCTGGCTGCCATCTCTACACCCTCTGTTACCTACTCAGACCCTCCTGTTCTTCCAGTGGCATTATGGGATCCCTCTCTGTTAACATAGCCCTATACTTAAGCATCTCTCCTGCCCTAGCCTCTCTGGTAGCTGGACCTATAGGCTGTGGCCCTGCGTCCAGTTTGGCAGAGGGAAGCAGAGAAAGGGAAGCCGGTTTTCTGTCATAGGGCTCTGTTGCTGACCTGCTGTGGCTGCCTTATTCCTCTAGGCAAAGTCCTGTGACATCAACCACTACCATCACCGCCTCTGTCACTGTCAGCCTTGACGACGACCACACCACAGTCCGCAGGCATGGTGGCAGTGTCTAAGGAATTTAGAGGTGCGATGAGGAGGTGTGGATGGGGAATTTTTTTAAGTCTCACCTGCTGGCCAGGTATATAGCTCAGTGGTACAGTATCTTCCTGGCAAACGTGAGGTCCTGAGTCTGATTCCTGGTCCCAAAACAAATAAATAAATCAACAAAATTCTCACCCAGCTCTGGGTGTCCCCCAGGAGACCTTGTCCTATTCTAAAACAGAAACTTTGGGGATACTCGTATTTAACGGATGCAAAACATTTTATCAAGTTCTAAACTGAGACGGTCTTAGGAAAAGCGGTGTCTCTTCTGCTGTGAGCTCTCTTTATTTTCTTATTTTTATTTTTATTTATTTATTTTACCTTGTCCCAATTTAAATGTCTAAAGTGCTCACAGGCAGGAACCAAGGATTTACTTATTTCCTGGAGTATTTTGGTGATACTGCTAGCTGGCACTGTGTATTTAGTGTTCTTTAAAGAGATTTTAAAGAAAGAGATTTGAAAGAGATTACCCTTTGTTTTAATCCCAGCGAAATTATTACTTGAATTGAAAGTGCTTATTTTATGTCTTTGTATCTCAAATTCCAAGAATCAAACACCTTTGAAAAACAATCCTAATAAGTCCACCAGAGAGGTGAGGACTTAGTGGGTTCTGGCCACCATGGGTACCAGTATTGGAGACCCTTGCAGGGCTTCTCCGATCTCCTGCCTTGAGTTCCCATTTCTTGGCTGTTATGAATAACAGTGCAATAAAAATGGGAGTGCAGATTTTTTTTGATATACTGATTTCACTTTCTTTAGACGTATACCCAGGGATTGCTCCACCATATACCAATTCTATTTTTAATTGTTTAAAAGCTTCTCCTTTCACATCTTTGCAGGGCTCAAAAACTCAGATTACCATTTCCTATTTTCCTGTAGAAATCTTTTTTTTTAAATTTTATTTTAAAGGGGGTAAAATTAAACACAACAAAACAGAACAGAATGGGACATAAGAAAGCATAAATTTCAAAGCTAGACAACCAGAGATCTTCACTCTCTGTCATATTGTCTCTTGTTTTCTTCCAAATGGTTGTCCTTATCTTTGCATATGGGGAGCTCATACTAAATAATATAGCCAATCTTTTCACAAGATGCGTAGTTCACTGGCTCCCACTTGCTAAGCAGGGGGGAGGGGGGATACAGGGCAGGGGACAGGACGACATGAGATGTCTGATTCTCAGCCCACACGCAGGCAGGATCACAGCCACCCCCTAGAGAGGGGAGGAGTTCCTTGTTCTCCCGGCACCCCGAGTCAACCGCATGGTGCAGGTCTGACACGCCAAGGTCTCTCTCCTTTGGGCTGCCGAAAGTCTGCCACACTCTCAGCCACCCCCAGAGGGGAGGAGCTCCTTGTTCTCCTGGCACCCCAAGTCAACCGCACTGTGTAAGTCCTGAGGCACCAGGGTCTCTGCCCTGCAGGCCCCCCGAAGTCCGCTACACTCACCTGCTATTTCTTTCTGATGAATTGACCATTCCATTTCCAGAGTTCTGAAATGACCAACAGACCACAGAAAGAATTCTCTTTAGGCTCCTGTTTGAAACCAGCAGCTACAAGCAATCTGCTGGCCGTGCTTAAGGGCTAGCCTGTAGAAATCTTACATATGCTTGAAAACCTAAGTCAAATATCAGCATCTTCAGATAAAATAAGCCTGAAGTATTTTGCCCTCTGAGTTTGCATAGTCTATGCTTTATAGCATTTCTTAGAGTTAGGTTTCAATTACTGTGAGTTGTAAACTATTTCTAGGTACTAACTCTTTGCTTAATGGTGGTGGTCTGAGTATATTGTGCACAAAAGTAGGGTGGCTGGAGGAATGTGGAAGGAGAAACCATTTGGAAGGCAGAGCAGTTGGATCCCAATTACAGGGCTTGTTTGTGTTTGCTATCAATGTGTCTATTATTCTAAAATTTTATCTTAGTTTTAGCACAGAGAGTTGTTTTCTTTCTAGTGGGTTGGGAAGTGCTAATGTTGATTGATACTTATCAATGAGTAAATCTTCATGAGTCCAGATAAAAATGAGAAAAATCAGTCTGAATGAGCTTTTCAAAAAACTAGACTTGTTTACTAACTTCCCTTCATTCTAATTTTATATCCTTCTTCTTTGCTAATTTCCATAAAATGATAGTGATGTTAGATAATAGTATAATTTTTTATTTCTTTCCTTGAATAATATTTAAAAGCTAGAAGCCTGTGTTGTTCCCTAAAGTTAAAAAAAAGAGGATCAGTTATCTAGGAAATTGAAAATCCTTGGGATTGCTGTTGGCTGACTTTTTGGAAATAGGCCTAGAAACAGTGACACTGCAAGAGAAAAGAATACCTAGTGCCCACATCTTGGCTTCTGATACTCTCTTTCTAGAAGAAAACAAGATTCCTTGGAGAAATAGCTGGTTCTAGAATCAGGACACAAAATATAAAAAGATGAGCCCAAGCCTGGAGCATCTGATAGTGCAGGAGTACAGGGAAGTGCCTGACAAAAGTCTGGGGCTGGGAAGGCGTCACAGGGCCACAGCAGCAAATGGAGAGAGCTCCCAGTTGTCAATGGTGGAACAAACTGAGCAAAAATGAAATAATCAAGTAGTATAACCTAAAGCAGAAAATAAATATTTTTAAGTCCATACTATTACAAATAAACGATTAAATAAGTAATGAAGGAGAACAGATAAATCTCTTGTGCAGAGTAATTACAAATTTATATAGATGTGGCACCTTCCATGAGGCAGGGCATGATCCTCCTCTATTGAAGTAGGGGCCATGCACGGTGACTGCTATCCAAAGAAAATGGTATAAGAAGAAAGAAAGAGTGACTCTGAAGTGGATAGAATTGACAAATCCCCTGTGCTCCAGGATAACGTCCGTTATGGTAGTGCACACCCTTGATGCAATGGGATGAAAAAGGTACTTTACTTCTGTGCTCTTCCTCACCCAAACAGATAATCTCAGAGCAATTCTGAGAAAATGTCACCAGGGGACCTACTGCACAACCCCTGACCAGTACTCCTCAAAACTGGCAAAGTTATCAAGAGCAAGGAAAGTCTGAGAGACTGTCTAAATGAAATGAATGACTAAATGTACTGTAGTGTCCTGGGTGAAACTGTGGAACCATAAAAGGACACTAGGTAAAAATGAAGGAAATCAGAATAAAGTGTAGATTTCAGTTAATAATAATGTATCAATATTGGTGACTCACGCCTATAATCATAGTACTTGGGAGGCTGAGGCAGGAGAATTGCTGTGAGTTCAAGGCCAGCCTGAACTATATTGCATAAACCTGTCTCAAAAAACAAACTAGTATTAGTGACAAATGTAGCATACTGATAGAAGATGTTAATTGTCAAGGAACTAGGTATAATATACAAACTCCGTACTATCTTCATAATTTCTTTTGTAAATATAAAATTATTCTGAAATTTTAAAAGTTTATTTTTAAAAAAGCAAATTGTCTTTAGATACTAAAAGGGCACATTTTTAATCACGTTAGCACCATTTGGAAATTTGGCCTTTTCCTGGGGAACATTTAGAGAGCAAACTAATCTGATGTTAAAATGCCCTTTGGTCAGTCCTAAGCCTGTATATAAACTGTTATGATGATAAGCAACCAAGTTTTATTTACTATTAACTTGAGGATTGAACTGGCAAATGGGGCTATAGCTCAGTGGCACAAGTGCCTGCCTGGTAAGAACAATGTCCTGAGTTCAATTTCCAGTACAAAAAAAAAAAAACCAAAACCCAAAGTGAACTGGCAAATGATTGTTTTTCTTCATGTTTGGAGGCTTAGAACATTCTTTTTGGTGTGAATGACTCATTCCTAGTAAGAATTATTTACTTGTGTGTTATTAATATTGCCCTTAGGAATCTATTTTTCAAAGCAACTGATTTTGCTTTGGGCACTTGCTGAAGGTCTAGGGTCAATAAAATGTAGGATTTGTTGGTCTGGAAAGCAGTATTATTAGATTGTGTTCAAGCCAGTGGACATTTATAGGCTCCAGCTGTATGCGAAGACTGTGCCAGGCCTTCAGTCTTCTGTTTTACTCCAGTTTTCTTTCTTTCTTTCTTTCTTTCTTTTTTTTTTTTTTAATCAGTACCAGGGATTGAACTCACGATCACACGCTTGCAAGGCAGGCGCTTATGCTGCTGAGCTAAATCCCCAGCCTTTACTCCTGTTTTCTGTCCTGAGAATCAACTTGTCTTTGTGGGTCTCATATTGGCACATTAATATTCAATAGTGGTCTAGCCTTTATAAAAACAAGCATTTTTATAAGCCATTCCTTGGGACAGAAGATCTCTGTAGATCTCTGAAGATCTCTGTAGATCCCAAGGAATGGATCTACTGTGTCTGAGCTGAGGAGTCAGGTATGCAAAAGGGTCATTTTGGGGGGAGATTTTTTACACCCTGTAAATGTCGTACGGCTCCTCGCCTGCCTCTTTGAAGATGGATTTGGCAAGCTGAATTGTGGCTCTGAATTAGGGTGATCCCTTATGTTCTAATTTCTTCTTGTTCAGTGGTGAATAAAGAGAATTTCAGTAAAGAGGAGACTTATAGACAGTGCTCCACTCCATGTTACCTGTGACATTGGACTTCGTATGTTTTACTCTGAAAAAAAGAATGAAAAAAAGCTGATCTTGGATCCTTCTGAGCCTTACCTTTTCTTACCATTGAGCTGGGTCAGGTAGGTCTTTGCCGAGTTTGGTGTTTGCATCAGTTCTCAGAGTTCTTCCAAGGTTCTCTCTTTCCCTTTTTGTGGCCAAAGGGTTTTTAAAAAAGCATCCCTTAAGTTGACACCGGAGTTCTGAGTTATCCTTATTTCAGCCTTTTTTTTTTTTTTTTTTTTTTTTTGGCAAGTGACCTAGCTTGCAAATTGGAATAGTTTCTGGCAATAACCATATTGTCATTTGGGAGAGATGTATGTATTGTAGTGTAGTGTGGAAAAAGGAGCATGGGCTTTGTGTTCATCTTGTACTGGGATCAAATCTTACCTTTACCATTTAACTGTACCCATGACCTCAGAAAGTGTTTTAACACCCCCAATTTAATTTTCCAATTAATAAAATAGCAGTAGTGACCCTTACCTGTCAGGCGAGCTGTGGAGATAAATTGGGTAACATGTGAACTGTCAGCTTATTGGGTGCTCAGTAAATGTTAATTTATTTCCTTTCTTCTCTTTTCCTTTCGTTTGCTTCCTTGGATAATGATAGAAGATACGTTTTCATCAGTGTATTTGCCCTTGGCTTTTGGGTTATTGAGTTATTATAGTTGTCCCTTGCCTTTAGGGGATTGAGTCTACAACCTCCCTTGGATGACAAAATCCACACATGTTTAAATCCCTTATATAAAATAACACAGTATTTGTACACAACTTATGAATACCCTTCCATGTATGTTAAGACATCTCTATAGTACTTGTAATACCAATGCATAGTAAATGCTATGAAAATAGTTGTTATTCTATATTTTTTGTGGGGAATGATGACAAGAAATAAGTCTGTACATGTTTTGCATGAACATAATTTTTTTCTCTGAGTATTTTTGATCCCCATATGTTTGGATCTGTGGAAGCGGAACCTGAAGATATGGAGGACCAATGTGGATGGGTGGTAAATTTTTCTCCCCTACTTCCTCCTGCTGAATAGGGAACATGCCTGTCTAAAGTAGCAGAAGATGACAGCATCCTGATATAGAGTTGATGACCATCAGACGGGAGATGTGTGGAATTTCTGATTATTTTTTAGCTGATACACACAGGGGAAAGCCTAATCTCTTAATTCCTTTCCCTTTTTTCTTCTTCAGTTCCTGAGAACTAGATGAAGCTGATAAAGATTAAAGACTAACAAAGCAGAGTTTCAAATTCATAATCCTACAGAGCTGGGCAGGTAATGTAAATGAATGAAAAGGACTGGTATGCAAAAAGGCAAAGGTAGCAGGAAGCCATAGGGATGGCACTTTTCCTTTGGCATGAGGGTGCCATAGAGTGGAGAGGAATGTAGTGACAAAGAGAATATTCCACCTAACAGGGATAGCCTTACTTGGCCTCAAGAGGGCATTGCTTCAGGACTATGGATTCTCTATGTTCAGAGCTTCTATATTTCCAAGAGAATCTAGGAACAGAAGTGTATGAGATGTCCTGATTTTCAATTATTGACTATTATACTGAATTTAATTGTGGGGCAACCTTAAAAGACTACCCAAAAAGTTATGGTCTCTAGGCAAAAAGGACTGTGGGGAGGAGGACAATTAGCAGTCTGTAACTTGGGGTGGGCAATGGGGTGGGGGTAGGGAGAGGGAAAGAGAAAGCTAGAGGACCTGGACAGGTGAGTAATCCTGAATCTCATGAACTCTGAAATGGATTGGGATGTATGACCCAAGTTTCAATTAAAGGAATAATGTATATGTACTTGAGCAACTTGAAATAAGGCCATTTGAAACAAGGACAGTTTCTCATTACGATCTATCTATCTATCTATCTTGGCTTACATGTCTGAATTTTAAAGTTTTCTCTTTTGTTTTTATCAACTACAGATTTCATTTTGTGCTGACTTTAATTTTGCATGAAAGGTATAATGCGTCGACATAAATAAGAGAACAAAGAAATTGTCTAAAGGATTTATTTTGGGGCACGAATATTTCTGTACCTCTCCGACTTTTCTTGCTGGAAAAAATTAGAGCTAGTGATACATTTATTAATGGCATTTTAGAAGTGCTTTGATGTATAGAAGTAATGTACTTCTTAGGTATGTTAATAATAAATTAAAGTTATTACGGTTGTCATATTAGAGAAAATGAGTAGATTAGTCAGTCTCAGCTTAGAAATTAGTTGGGAAGTAGATATGCTAGAAATATCAAAGTTGGGTGATTTAATTTTAGACAGCCCTCTGCTATGTTCAAGTTTGGATGACTAATACTCAATTACGGAGTCTATTTTCTTGCAGAGCACCTGACATACACAGGTTGAGCATCCTTAATCCAAAAATCCAAAATGCTCCAAAATTTGAGCCTCAGTATGACACTCCCAAGTGGGAAATTCTATACTATAATACTTAATTTCAATCATAAAACAATTAAAAATATTGCATACAATTTCCTTCAACCTACAAGGTATATATGAAACATACATGACTCAGAGCTAATACCCAAGGTATCTCATTGCATATATGCAACTATTTCTATATCTAAAAATAACCAAAATCTGAAAACACTTCAGATCCAAACATTTTAGAATAAGGATACTCGACCTGTAGTAGATATTTGGCAACCATTTGTTGAATTTTATTACTTTTTTTTAACACAGTAATTTTCTATAGTAATAGTTTCTGTAGCTCAGGTAAAACTAGAAATTTCTAAGGGTATTTTTGTTGTTTCTTATAGATGTCTATTTTAGAGGAATATAGCAGCAACAGAAAGAAAAGAAAGCGTATGTATGTTCTACAAAGTGATTGCAACTCAACTGACTCAGAGAAGAAGACCTGTCTGTTTTTGGTCCTGCTCTAATACCTGGCCCCTGTCTGCTGATAGTCCCTGCTGGCTATGGTGGTATTAGTGACTCCAGCCTCCTCCTAGTACTCTGTTTATTGAGAATTTGCAGAGATTAGGTCTCAAGTCATGGGAATTTCAGTGGCTTGTTTTCCCTCTTTTTACTTGTCCCTGGTTTAGAAGGACATGCCAGGTAGTATAGGTGTTTCCTTTTCAGAGCTCAAAAAAAACTGTGGGCTGGTTTAGCCTGGTTTCAGTTACTCTGCTGCCCACTCCGCCACCCTCTCTCAGGCAACCTGGAGACCTGTTTACAGATGTGCACTGATAAGCTGTTGTAGGTTTTGGGCTTTAAAAGCTCCTTTCTCCCACTGGGATATTAGGACATAGCCAGGCTAGAAAGGCTATGGGAGGATTTGGAGGTAGGAGCGTAGGATCCAGAAAGCTATGAAGGGAAAAGAGAGCTTCCTTTGGAGAACTCCATCGTCCAAAGAAAGCCCTGAGCTGATCCTTGTTAGGAACTGATGGCAAATTTTCTTCTTTGGTTCTTTGGCTCGCTTTGTTTCCCCACCTGGAGCCTGATACGGATCAGGGAAGAAACCAGCCTCAGGTGCTCCTCCTTGCTTCTTGTCTAAACTTCAGCTTCTAGGCATCGCACCGTAGTTTTGGGTGGGCTCTTGGGCTCTTCTGGGTTTTTATCAGTTTTCTTCGATTCTTCATTGTCAGCCTTCTCTTCCTTTACTACTTTGGTTTCAATCATTTCCTTCTGCTGATTTTTGTTTGTAAAAGGAAAGGCCTTCACATACCTATAAACAGAAACATAAAATTATGAACCCACATTTTTAAATAAATGCATCCACGCTCATCAAGAAAAAAACCCATAAAATTAAAGGGAGACATGTCTGTGTAATACACATTGCAGCAGATAATGCTTTGTTTGCAATGGCTCATAGTAGCACAGTCACCTGGGAACCTTTATTCCAGAGCAAGGCTAACATGCTTGCTCCAATATACTAACACATCCCCACCCAAATCAATTCTTTTACATTAGACAGTAGGTTCACAGGCCCAACTTTAGGCTGGCCTTCCTCACGACTCTTCCATTCAAAACCCAGAACCACACATCAAATGTAACACATTGCTTTTCTGTACATGACAACTTTTCCTTTTTAATCCCTTGATTTTCAAAGGGCTACACACTGACTGATATTAACAACCTGGATAACATACTCATGTTGACAAGGTGGGAGGAGAAGTGGAGTGAGGGAAAAGTGTTACAGCCTGAGAAGAATGCATCTCCATTTTGACCCACAAAAGGCCACCAACAACACTAGAAAAACATGAGACAGAGATGTGCCAAAGAAGACGAACTAGCAATACGCCAACAGTCCCACCTTTTGACGTAGCAGACTGCCAGACCAGCTGCAGCGCCGAAGAAGAGCAGAGCAAGCACTAGCAGAATGGTGGGAACACCTGTGGAAACAGACAGGTGTGTTGGTCCTTCACTTACATGCTGTGTGTCCGTGCATTTAAGACTCATCCGTACAGCCATGGAGACAACAGACAATTCAGGAGAAAAGCCTTTCTCTGGCTTTTTTTTGGTCTTTTTTGAGACAAGGTCTTTCTAAGCAGTTCAGGCTGAGCTCACTTTGTAGTCCAGGCTGGTCTCCAACTTGATCCTCTTGCCTCAGCTTCCTGAATGTTGGGATTACAGGCATGTGCTACCACGCCTGGTTCTGACCATTTATGATGCTGGGCTCTCAGCAGCTTCTTTGCCTCTTGTTTATAGAATCTTTGGCCCTGTCCTTGTTGCTCTCTCTAGTCTACATAGCTGCAGTACGAAAAATAGAGTCCATTTCCTCGAGGTCCATGGCCTCGAGGTCCAATCTAGTTAAGTTGGACTGAGAGACAGTGGCCTGGAATAAAGCTACAGGCACGTAAGGTATATTTCTTTATATATATAACAATAATTTATTTCTAAGGGTGTCAAGTTTTCAAATGTCAAGACCTTTTACACTCACAATGTTGTAGTTTGATCATTCAGGTTCTTTACAGCTCTCAAGTTCTATGATTTCATTAAATTTGAGTTTGGATTAAGCATTTATTTGTACCTAGCAAGTGCTAAGTGGCCAATCTGGAGACACACCGGATGCTATGTACAGAGTTGTTTTTGTGGTTGTTTTTTGTTTTTTGGTACCGGGGATTGGCCTTGCGCTTGCAAGGCAGGCGCTTTTGCCGCTGAGCTACCCCCCACCCCCGCCGAGTCTTTTGCATAACATGGACATAGAAAGTAACCCCCCTCCCCGCAGAGTCTTTTGCATAGCATAGACGTAGAAAGTATTTACCTCCAAACCCAGGCGCTTCATTCTTGAACACTGTCCCCTTTTCGGAGGATGGTTCCGTTTCTGTTTCCGTAGGCACGGAGCTAGTTTCTGTAAAAACTTCTGTGATGCAAATCAATTTTTTCCTCCGTGAAGAGGAAGTGGCAGCCCGAGCGGGAGTGGTAGCTGGAGCAGGGGTTGTAGAGTACGGGGCTGATGCTGAGAAGGTGCTGTCGCTGCCAGTAAACTCCACACCGTAGGTTTCAGTTTCAAAGTCAGATAGAGGATCAGTGGTGGTGATAATTTCCGGAACGCATGAGTTGACCCAAATATCTGTCAGGAGAGGAAAAATGAAACAAGAAATAAGCATTGTAACAGCCTCTTACTTTTCTCACTTTCCCCCCAGCCTCTTGCAATGTCCGCATGGTTTACAGGGCTTTCCATACGTAATCTGGTCCTGTTGATAGTGAGATTCGCTGGTGCTGGGTTTCCACGCTTGCGCCATACTGAAATTCCTCCAGTTCCGCGATACCCTTTCTTCGCCATCCGAGCCTTCTCCACGGTGCTGCCGCTTTTCACTTAGCTAACTCCTACCTAGGCGTCTGATGCAGGCGTCCCATTGACCACATCTTTCTCGGCAGGCGTGTTGAACAGATTGATCCCTGGGCGTATCTTCTTGTACCTCGTGTACTTCTCTTGTCGCACTGTTCCTCTCTGGCCTGTGAACTCCATGGAAGCAGCAACCCTATCTCACCTGGCCATCTTGGTGTGTCCACTGCATCTGACACATAGTATGTGCTTAATAAATATTTAATAAAGAGGGGTGAAAAAAGGAAAACTGAAAAGGAAGGAGTAGATAGGGGAAACAATATAGACATGTGATACCACTTCAAGACAACTGCTGAAACCAGAGTTTCTCTGTGCTTACTTTTAAAAATGGAAATGTAGGGGCAAAGGCAAGGATGTGCATGTGTTTTCTAATCCTTTGACTATGGTAGAGGAAACCAAAATTTATTAGTGTCTTATTTTAGTACCAGGAATTGAACTCACAACTTCGTGTTTGCCAAGCAGGCACTTACACCATCCAGCTAAACCCCAGGCCCTAGTGTCTTATTTTGAGTCAACCATGTCACTAGTGCCTAAATTAGTATCTCGTTTGCCAATTTTACCAAACTATCATTTATACAAAGGATACTGAAGTTTAGATAAACTGAATAACTCACTCAAAGTTAGTTGCATAGCAACGTGATAGTTACAATATAAATTTGCATGATTTTAAATCCCCTGTGTCAGTGTGTGGTTGCAGCCGGAATGATAGCTATGGGGTAAAAGTTATTTCATTAAGTAGATTTACTTTTGAAAATTAAATGAATTGCCAACCAAAGTCATGAATGCTAATAATACAACATTTTCATCACACATGCATTAAGTACGTATTCTTTTTTTTTTTTTTTTTTGTACTGGGGATTGAACTCACAACCTTGCGCTTGCCAGGTAGGCGCTTATGCCACTGAGCTAAATCCCCGGCCCTAAGTATGTATTCTTTACTATTCATTTTGCTTTGAAAATATTTCTATTCCAAAAGAAAACATCCTTGATGTTTTTCTACCCTGAACTTTTAATCACATCTCTCATTCTTGAGCCCCTTTGAAGCTCTCCCTTCACACAGTGAACATTTTTTAATATCAGAGCAAAAAGGCACATAAACTCAATAAACGATGTAGGATACTAAAAATACAGACAAATAAGGTAGGTCCCCACTTCCAGGACAAGAAGCATTCTGATAAAGGTTGGGGGGACTCACTGGGGATTCAGATGAGAAGGCCTTTTGGTGGAGTATGGAGGGGTCATATGTGCATTCAACAAATATTTATGTAGCACTAATTCTGCGCTGGGTACTGTTCGAGGTGCTCAGGACACAATGCAAGCAAGAGAAAGTCTCTGGACTTAAGGGGCTTCTATGCTATCGGAAAGATAGAAATAGTCAAAAAACAATTAAACAAACAATCCGGAAATTTCAGAAGTTCATAAATGGTGAAAAGAAAATGAACCACGATGTAGATTAAACTAATGAAGGTCAGAGATGCGGATAGACACTTGGGAAGGGTGAGGAGAAGGTCTCTTGGGGGAGGTGATGCTTAAACTGAGACTTAAATGATGAAAAGTAGCCAGTCATTGAAGATCTAGGACAGAAACGCTCCAAGTAGAGGGAACAGGAAATACAAGAGCCAGAAGTTGAATGAACTTGGCCCAGGTGATGAATAAGAAAACCAATATGACTGAAACAGAGCGGAGGCTCACGTAAAATAAAAGAGGAAACAGGATATTCCAGTCAGCAGGAACAACATGACCCAAGACTTCAGAAGTTGGAAAGGATAACTATGCTGGGAAAATGACAAGGAGAACAGTGGCTAGAGTGTATAGTGTGTGTGTGTGTGTGTGTGTGTGTGTGTGTGTGTGTGTGACTGGGAATATGAAAGACACAGCAGATGAGGCTGGGAAGATAGGTCAGGGCAAGATTCCTAACTACCATGTTAAAGAGGCTGTAATTTATTCATAGGAGAGGGAATTTCTAACTGGGGTGTGCAAGCCTCCTAAATAACATGCAAAAGTTCTCATATATGTCTGCTTTTATGCCCCAGAGACCTCACAATTTACATCGTGGGAAGCCATTCAGGTCTGTGAAGCAGAGGAGTAACGTAATTACCAGTAGAGGTGTATCGAGGACACAAAGCATTGGGAGAGTGTACAATCCAGGAGCGAAAGAAGTTATGCCATTGCATAGAAATAGGAAAACCCAGCAGTATCTGGAATCTCAAAATCTAGATCTTTGAAAAACTGAAAACACCCCAAAAATCTATCCGTAGCAGCTGATAAGGCTATAATATAACCACTCAATGGAGTACCATTAAAAATGAGAACTATCTCTACATTCTGATATGAAGAAGTTTCTAGGACTTAAGTGGAAAAAGTAGTGTGAAAAGTAGTGTACATGATACACTAATTTTGTTTAAGAAAGAGAGAAATAACTCAATACATACACGTGTGTGCTTTTCTTTATACACAAAACAATCAGAGGGTTAAAGCAGAAATAAAACGGCTGACAGCAGCAATAAATAATAATGGTAAATAGAAATGGTGCAAGTGTTAGGAGTAAAACTTCTCTCTCTCTCTCTCTCTCTCTCTCTCTCTCTCTCTCTATATATATATATATATATATATATATATTTTTTTTTTTTTTTTTTTTTTTTTTGGTACCAGGGATCAAACTCATGACTTCGCACTTGCCAGGCAGATGCTTATACCACTTAGCTAAATTCCCTGCCCCTCTGACTATATTTTTGAAAAGTATATTTTGGACCATGGAACCCTGTAAATATTTTGCCTATGCAAAACCAAACCAAACCAAACCAAACCAAAACAATACAAAACAACTCTCCTCCCCCAAACTACCTAAAAATAGAATAAAAGTCACAAACAGAAGCAAATGAACACCACTTAATTAAAAGTGATAATTCAACCACATATAGTGGCAATTTTTTCAGCTCACTTTTGCACTCAATTCCCTGACCATACATCCTTGCAAAGTTATCTTCTAAGAACTAAAATGTTCACAAAGAAGTCTCAAATTTCTCTCAGTAGGTTTGCTGTTCTCAATGATGTTGGTCTGGTAATTTTAGAACTATTGTCAGACAAGAAAACATAATGTATACTGAGCGCTATGATTTTCAGTATGGGAGGAAATAGATGCAAATATAAAACAAAGTAGATTAAGAAAAAATAATTGTGAAATTTGAGTTGAAAATATTAGCATAAAGTCACAATTTCTATACACATGGACATTATAAGTATGTACCTTCCTGGCTGACCGGTGAAAAGGGCAGAGAAGCAGTAATGAGGACACCCTGCATGCAGATCTTGGTTTCTGACTATTGTCCCCATGAAGGAGAACCAGCATCCTCTGAGAAATAAGTGACTGTTTTCATAGAAAGTACAAAGTGGCTTGGGGCAGGTTAGAATGCTAAAGCGAGGAATTACAATTGAAGAGGAGAAAGGACACAGTGGTCAGCTAGAAAGTGTTTTCACTTGCCAGATTTGGGACAATTTGAGCATCCAAAAGAATAAAAGAATAATAATTACAAGTTTAAGTATAACATAATGAACAAATAAAATATCATGTGTCCATGGTAGTATAAAGTGGAGGGAGAAGTGTGTGTGTGCTCACACATGCACGTGCGTGCACACACACAGTCTTTAAAATAAATAAATGTGGAAGTATAGAGGTCTTTTTTCCATTCTCATCACTGTCCAGGAAGCCTACATTTGTAATCTCATAGAAAAGTTACTGGAATTCTAGAGAGTTAATTTTAATCTACCACTTCCAGTGCAACCCGTGGTGAGACTAAAGACACTGAGACATATTCATAATTATGGACAGCCAAGGGGTCCTAAGACTGGCCAGGACAAAGTTTCACTGGAACAAAGGCCTCAACCCAGGACCTAACCCGATTTTATTAATTTGTAGAGAAGGGAGTGGCTTGAGGATGAGTGACTGTGAGAATGGCAGGAATTATGCTGAGTGTTGTGAACTGGGCTAAGAGGCCAAAAAGCATCTCTGCAATACACAGAGAGAAGGATATGCAGAAAGACTAATCTGCATAACACAACTGAGGTAAGTGGTAGTGCTTCAGTTCTCATGTGCAAACTTTTTCTGCCCTGGGAAGTCATAGCCTCTTATCTTGAGGTTCTGCATCCTGCCAGGCTCAGCTATATTTAAGGAGACACTGAGGCAGGGAAACAGCGGCTGTTGCCTAGCTTCAGAGATTACACATCAGCACCTCAGCTAGGCCTATTTACACTGTTTCAAGCCAAGTAAAGGGAACAGGAAACAGCTTAGCCAGCTCTGTACATAACAGTACAGCTAGGGCTAAGATTAACCAAAGTGGAGCCAACTGCTCTTTGCTCAAAGAAAGTCATCCAGGTGGTCTTCTACATAGAAGAAAGGATAAATTTAGAAAAAAAAATACAATTTTGCAGTCCCTACAAAACAATTGATGCCAGTAAGGATCACTGATGGTCACTTAAACTGTTGGGTAGAGGCAGTTTGGCATCAGGATATTTGCATATTGCTCACTTTACGGATTATATACTAACTGCAAAGGGACAGCCATATCACTGTGATTTTATTAGATCTGGCAGTCACCGCCTTAGTCAAGTGACTAAGGTTAGCATAATTAATAATGGGACATAGCAACGCTAAGTGTCTTTTGTTGTGATGTGATCCAAGGCATACAATATCCTCTACAAAATATTGTTGCCAAAAATATTGGCTTATGTGCCTCAGCCACTTGGCCTAAATTTCAGTATACAGGAAATACAAGAGTTGAGAGTACAAGTTAAAGCCAGGAGGAAACAGACAAGTCCAACTCTTCTTCCTCTTTTTCATTTGATCCAGAGGGCTGGCATCCTATCATCACACTGACAGCTGGCCGGAAGGGTAGGCAATTAAAAGGCAAGGCCATTTGGCAGGCAGGGGCTGGTCTCGAGGTAAGCAGACATGTGAATCACCAGTGCCCCAGCTAAAGATGACAAGCTTAAAGGCAGAGAAGAGATGGAGGATGGCGAAAACTCAAGGATGAGATAGTGTGGTCCAATCTTGACTCTCACTAACTGATTCTAGGGCTTGTACAAGTTAAATCTTTATTCTTAACTATAAAGGTTTCATCTGTCAGGTGAGAGAATTGGACAAGGTAGATATCTGTAAGGGTTTTTCCTGTGTAAAATCCCCTGGATCAGAGAACTGCTTGGCTCCTACTTTGTCTTCCTGGATCTCTTTGCTAATGGATCTCTTGGGTCTTAGTAAATTATTTTACCTTACTTTATTTTATGGAAAAAAATAAAACAAAATTTCATAACAATAGAATAATAATAGTTAATACATTGCATATTGTTATCCTCAAAGTAGTTACTTAGAGTGCAAGATATGGGCATAAAAAATTCTCCAAATGATAATAGCACAAACCTTTCTTTTCAATGAACCAAGAGAATGATTTTGAAATCGATCTTGTGTATGACCACTCAGCACCTAACCTTAAGAAGATTAGATATATGAGTGCATGTTAGGAGTAATGAACAGACAGGAGCTTTGATCACAAACTGAAACAAGTATTTAGGAAGGAAAAATCTGGATTTTCATAGTAACGAAGCTGCTAAGGTTTGGATATTGTCTGAGTGTGTCCCCAGAGATTCACGCATTGGAAGCTCAGTTCTGTGTGGCAGTATTAAGAGGTGGTAGGTCCTTGAAGACATGGAGCCTACTGGGAGGTCATTAAGGGTGCTGCCCTCAAAGGAAGGAACTGATGCATTTCTTATGTGATTCTGAGTATTCTCCAGAGAGTGTTATTATCCTGGGTCATTCTCTGGCTTCCTGTCTTACCATGTACTTTCTTCCCATTGCATGTGTTCTTGCCATCATGGTACCGCCCACCATGAAATCTTCCCCAGAGCCAAGCTGCCACCACCACCATGCCTTTGAAGCTAAATAAACCTCTTTTCTTTATAAGGTACTTAGTCTTGGGTATTTTGTTATAGTAATGGAAAATGGACTTATACAGAGACTTTATACAAGTGTGTTTATATCCCCTGAGCTAAATTTCTTTATCTGTGAACTGGGATGACAAGCTTACCCATAGGGAAGCTGTCACAATTCAGTAAGAAAACTAACCTATCACGTGCCTCTGTATCTTTGGTTTTCTCTCTTCTTCTGGTTTGTCTTATAGGAAGTGGGGATAAATGAACCTTCTGGGGTGTCTGCTTCTTAGGTTACCATTCTGTTATATTTCCCCTAACTTTTCCACAATTGCTTCTGCTGCTGCTTAGGGTTACTCTTCCCAGACAGATCCCAGAGCTACTGATACCCTGAGAAAATGTGCCAGAATGGAGAGAGTCTGACTCACCAGATGAGTTGTGACAATAGGCCCTGAACTTTTGGTGAGCTTTAGCTTTCCAAATCAGGATGCCTTTCCCATTCTTCCCACACTTGGGGTTCTGGTTAATCCGAGGGATGACAGGGTATTGTTCTGCAACCCATCCATAACTGTAAAAGAATACACACTAGTTGAATAGACTAATGATTGAAAGGCACCATCTCTGTTGCTGAACAAGGACACAGAGACAAAGGAGCTCTGGCAGCATTAGTGAGCTCAGATGTTTCTTACCTGCAAGTTTCGAAGCCAGACAGCAGTGCTGCTTCAACTTGGACCTTGCTGGCCAAAGTTAGTCCTAGCAGCTTACAGGCTTCCTTGGCTTCCGTGAAATTCAGCTGTGGTTCTATCTTTTTGTTCACAAGGGCGACCCCCATAATTCTGCATGACGTTGCGACGAGCTCTGTAAAGAAATCGTTAGGTCCTCAGTTTGCTGCTGGGTTGCTCTTGCTTGTGGAGAAATATTATCTCGATGCAGCAGTGAGGTCTGTGTGGCTGGGACTGAATTTGGAAATAACAGGATACAGACCAGTAATTTCTCAGAAGAGATGGATTGATGGATGTTTGCTCTGGTCCAAGATGTAAATCTCACCAGATTAAAGCCCATCCTATGCCTGTTCACTAAGATTCCTTGTTTATCATATGAGGGTTTTATCTACTGGTTCTTGGGGTGGGGTCTAGGTGACACAGTTGCTGCCAACCTTTTTAGAGTCTGTAAAATGAAGCATCTAAGACTTTGAGAAGGATATAATTCAGAGCTCTGGTTAATAAAAGCTAGCAATACTAGCAATACTCTAAACAAATGGCGGTAAGCTTATGTCATGCATGCTGCAGTGGGCTGTCTGTGTCATTGAAAACTCTAAAAGGTTTCCATTACTGCTCTAAACCAGTGTGGTTGGGTACATTATTTCTGAAAAGTGCTGAAAATCTTGCACTTGTAGCAGAAAGTAAATTCTCTAGGCTTCAGGTCTTCACTGACCATTGGGGGGCAGGCTTTCTCAGAAGTTCCTGGAGAAGCTGGGCAATAAATCTTGCAAGACAGAGAAACTAAAGGAAACGGAGTTTTACAGTCAGACTTAGGCTTGGATCTAGCCTCTGCTGGCTCTAGCTCTGTTACCTTGAGTTAGTTACTTTCCCATTTTGAACCTCTGTTTTCTTATTTATAATTTAGAGAGTAAACTGACTACTGCATAGGATGGTAAAAGTTAAATGAATGCTTAACATAAAAATGCTTAGCATGGTGCCTCCTGTGTAGAAAGTACCCATAGGTAATCATAGATAACAGATTGCCTTTATCTGATTTTCAAAGTGTTTTGGTTGTAGCCTGGTGATGACTGGTCTTTCTAGGGAAGCTGAGGTAGTTGAACTGGTAGGGTGTTAATTATATTTTTACTCAAAATTGAATGGACTTGGGAGCTCTTTCGACCCTTTTGGGTTCTGGGATGTGTAGATCTGTGTGAAACTGCCATATTGCATTATATTCAAGGACATTATTCCTGTTGGGCTTTATCTGTGAAAATTCCTAAAAGGACATTCTAATCTTCCAAGTAATTGCTTGTGCTGAGCTCTGTGCAGTGGATGTCTAAATGCCTCCGTCACTTCTGAGGTTGGTGTTTCAAGGCTGGGAACATTAAGCCTCTCTAATTTCTCTGTCCACATGATCTTGCTTTGTTCAGAAGAAAGTGATGTGCATATGATGTTCAATATTTGTGAATGGCCCTGTTTACAACCAGAACTTTCTCCCATCAAGAAAGAACAGAGCCAACACCCAATATGTGTATGGCTGTGTACTAATGCTAGTACCTGATATTAATACTGATAGCAACACCAATAGTGATTCTGACACCTGTCATTTGTTGATTTTACTCTGCAAATTTTGCATTTTTTTTTTTTAAATTTTGTATCAGGGATTGAACTCACAACCTTAGGCTTGCAAGGGAGGCACTTACGCCGCTGAGTTAAACTTCTGGCCCCAACTTACCTTTCTTAAGAGAAAAATTGAGGCTCAGAGAGATTAACTTTTCTAAAATCAAAGATGTAGAGGAACTTGGTGGCAGATTGGGAACATAAACCCATTTTTGCCTGACTCTGAAAACCCAGGTTGCTGGGTGTGGTGGTACAAAACCTGTAATTCCAAAACTTGGGAGACTGAGGCAGGAGAATTACTGTGAGTTTGAGACCAGCCTCAGCTACCTAGTGAGCTCAAGGCCAGCCTGAACTACATAGGGAGGCTTTGTTTCAAAAGGAAAAAAAAATACCCAAGTTGATTATGACATTGTTCTGCTTTCCATGTGCCATGAGAAGACAGACAGACGGATAGGCAGACAGACACACATACAATTACTCAATTGTTCTGGAATTTGACTCCTTTATCTCAGAAGCTTATTACTTCTCAGACCCCTTATGGTGGCTTCTTTGGAAACTGACTGTACAGAGGGTTTGGTCTTTACACTACAAAGTAGTCTTACTACTCTGTTACAACTAATGTTTACTCTAAATATCATCTAAAGTAATGATAGAGCTATTCTGGATGAATAGACTTAGCTTTAGATACTTCTGCCATTGTTAATTGGTTATTATGAGGACCTTGGGCGAATCAGTATTGTCATCTGTAAAATGGGATTGGTTATATCTTTCCAGAATTTTTATTCGGCATTAAATGAGATAACTTGTACCTGCAGAGGCCAGATCCCTAGAAGGCATTAAAAAATATTAATCAATTTTATGCTTTGCTATTTCATTTAAAGATAAAAATAGCTGCAAATTGACCTCTTCCTCAAGATTTCCTAGAAAACAGTACTTATAGTGGGAGCAGTATACACTTCGAAATCAGAGCTGAATTGAATCCCAAATTTAGTGCTTACCACCTGCATAACATGGGGTAAATTACTTGTCTGCACAGTCTGTTTTTGCATCTGTAAAACGTTTTCTGGAGAGGATTAAATGAAACTGTATCTACTTCTCTATCAATATCTATATATCGGTCTCTCTGCATAATAGACCTTCAAAAAGTCCCATCTCCATCTACTCACCTTTATCAGCACCTGCTTCTATAATTATGCTTATGATAACTTGAAGCTCTTTCCAAAAATTTGATCTTTAGGAAATTTTTGCCATCAAGAATGGTGTAATCTTAGTTCATCAAAAAGAACAGTTAGTGTTTCACTGATCACTTTTGTATCTAGATTTTGTAAACTGAACATCTAGTTCTGAGATAAAAAATGTGCAATATTATTAACTAGTGTTAATTCCCTACTTTTTTTCTTTTTTGAGATTCTGTATCATTTCTACCCTTTTTTTCTGTTTTATTCTTTAAAATTAAAAAAAAAAAAGAATGGTGTAAGGAGTGTGATGGAGTCAGTATCAAGGAACAATTTCCAAAATAGTTTTAGTAGTTGTGGAGAAAAGGTACTAGCTCCCCCAGGGGGGTTTCAAAGAGGACCAAGTTTATTTAAAAGTAACAGTTCTGGTATTTGGAAAAAAACACAATCATGTAACTCAAGCTTCTGTTGTAAAATTAAAATACAATCTATAAATCAACACTGACTGTCTGTTCCTGACATATTTTATTTCTAAGGGCATCTTCCCAGCAGAGGAATAAACAATCTTCCCTTTAATAAAAGTGCTCAGATTTTCATCTGCCCAAAGCTGTAATAAGTGATTTGTGGTTACATATTTTTTTCCTACAGTGCAGAATAAGTTTTCCATTTAGGCATCTTGGAAGCTCAGAAATCCCTGTAAGTCATTCCTCTGGTAGGGAGCTGATGGCAAATTTTCAGAACCTATACTGTATGTTCATAATTTTTTTCAGTTTGTTTACCGCATATTAAAAACTTTGCATCCCATTTATAGCATAGTGAACTTGAAATTAAAATAATTATGCAGATGTTTCTAAAACTATACAATTAAGTTGATATTTTAGAAGTTACCAATTTTTTCTAAGGCTAGACCATTGTTTTAAATTTTTCACATAGTTTGCTTCTTGAATGAGACACTTTAAAATATTTCTTCTTGATGTTTTATTTCAAAATAAGAGCATTAAAATACTCTATAGAGTATTATGTATACCTAAAATGTACCAATAAACTTAATTAATTAAAAATTGCAATGGAATCAATTCTTAGAGCTGCCAATAAAAAAAGAATGGAAATGGAAAATTAAATTAAATTAAAATGGAAAAAATACTCCATAACAAAAAATAAAAGTTACAATGATGTAAAAGTAAACCTAAATCATTTTGGTGAAGTTGAAAGTTAACTTTCCTGGCTAAATAATACTATCAAGTAGAACTACTACCAAGGAGAACTTCGTTGACCTAGAAGGTTGCCCCTGTTCCCAGAAACCCATAGTTACAATTGTAGTGGGCAGAGGACAGTTTCCAAGACCTTGATTTGTCTCAGCTTGCAGATCTGGTAAGAAACCTACCTTGTACTCGGACAGAGCCTTGGACCAGGAGCCTAGTGGTCCATACAGAGGCAAGAAGCAACATTAGGCTGAAGCACTTGGTCATTATGCAAAGTCCTGAGAGCCAAGGAGGCACTGCAGATGGTCACAGGCAGTAAGGCAGGCGGGTGCTCAGTCACCAGGCTGGATGGAGAGTTCTGGAAATATGTGGAAGCTCCCACTGCTCTACTTCATAACTGAGACATCCGGATTTCCCTGCTTTCAAGCTGTGACTTGTCAAGGTCACTAGGGAAAATGAGTGATGTCCCTTGAATGCCCAGGCTGTACTTTGTGGATGGCTTTCTGGAAAATTTAGCTAATGCTGACTCAGAAAACACACAAAGGAGGAAGGCAGATAGCAGAGCAAGCTGCTGCAAGTTTTCTCAGTTCCCATATTCCCTGCCCCTGGCCTGCTCCGGGGGCTCAGTTCTCCCATGTGCTTTGTTACTGCTTATGGAGCCCATTCATTCATTTATTCCTGGAAATGTCTGTCTCTGAAGGAGACTGAGCGTGGCTTGTGCACCTTTCCCTCTCACGATCAGTGAGTTTCCCCCTCAGTTGCATTTACGTGTAATACGTAGGGAAATGACTTTGAGGCTCATGAAAGTAAATGCCCACTTAAATCCATGCCTTCCTTTGGGACATGTGTGTGTGTGTGTGTGTGTGTGTGTGTGTTTATTATACATTGGCTATCTCAACACCACTATGGGGGATCCTTTTCAAATAAGCCAGACACACACAACAGTTCGTATTTACAAAACACAAGGGTTCAGTTTACAAAATTAATCATCTTAACTTTACTGACGGATTTTTTTTTTTTGTCTTTTTGAGACAGGGTCTCACTATGTCATTTAGGCTGGCCTTGGGCTCACTTTGTAGCCCACGCTGGTCTTGAACTTGCAAGGATTCTCCTGTCTCAACCTCCCGAGTGCTAGAATTGCATGAATGTGCCACCACACCCGGCTTACAAAAGAATTTTTGACTTTACCATAATAGTCACCACAGAAGCTCTTCATATAACTTTTTCTTTAATAATTGTCATTGTATTTCAAAGGATTAGAGTTAGTGTAGACTCCAACCTTCTCACCTGAGGAATGCAAGGAATATCTTTACCACGCACAAGCAGTGTGCATACTGATTTCCCAGCAGAGTTTTCAGGGTTGGCCCTCATGGCTAAGGACAGAGTTCTGGCTTGCGAGCACTGCCTACAGCAGAGTTTTATGAGTTTTCTGCAAAATGAATATCTTTGATAGGAGTAGTATATAAAAAACTAGGTTTTTTCCTGTATAAATGATATCATGAAGGTAGATATATCTGTGCAGAAAATAGCACGGGAAACAACAAAGAGAAAATCTCTTCTGTGCAAACACAGCAAAGAGTCCCTAAACATCTCCCAACAGACTCATTACTGTTTGGAGCCATAGGCTCCCTAGTACCTCAAAGGACCATCTGTGACTCTACCATCATTGTACTAGGTAGACAGCTGGAATCGTGTCCTCTTCATCATTGTTCTACTGCTTACCTCGCACTATGAAAGAAAGTTTTCAAAAATTTATTACAGAAAGAAAAGAGGAAGCAAGAAAGGGGAAAAAAATGAATCACGGGCAACAAGGCATGGAGAAGATATTTGATTTTAGAAACAAATGGCCAGGAGGGAAATTGTTGGAGAAAGGAAATCTGCATGATTGCATTGCATGAGTTTCTGGAAGTGGGAACAGTTTTATTTTTGATATCCCCATTGAGAAAAGCTGCATTGCCTTTGGAATGTGGAGATTCCTGATTGGAACTAGCTGCTTCTCTTGTTAAGAGAGAATACCTTTGCACTCAGCTTCCAGGCCAGTGGTGGTGACCCTATGGCACCCATACCACAGCGGGCTGTTTGTACCATTGAAAGTTCTAAAAGGTTTGCTATCCCTGTAGGCTGTCATGCATGGTGGGTTTCAGCAGAATTTGATGTCCAGAACTGAGTTGGAGAGCTGTTTAAAAACATTGCCAGACAATCTCTCCTCACCACTCGGGGACAGAATGTTCAGGTTAGGAATAAAACCCAACCCGTTTCTGTCCTTTTCTTTATAACAGCTCAGGCTGTCACCGAGGATAACCAATAATTAAGGAAGCAAGTTGTACAACTAGAAATTCATTAAATTAAAGGAAAATGAGGAGAACAATAATCAAACTTCAAAGGAGAGCAGGAAGTGTGTCAGATCCAGGCCAGTTTTGTTAAAACCCGGGTATGGAAAATAAGAATGAAAATCCATAAATCACCAGACCTGACGTGAAAGACTGAGCTTAACTCAAAAGTCATGGACTTTGAGCTTGATGAAATATCACACTGCTCATTTAATCTGACATATACAAATACAGATACAGATGTACATTATTTCTCGCATCTAGCTGTTCCCCTCTAGCAGCTACTGGCTGCTTCCTGTGTGCCACACCCAGGGGCTGTTTCTTCATTGTGATTTCTTTCTGCTGCGCTTCCCTCCCTGCCTTGGAACCACTGAAGCCTATACAAACTGTGAGCCAAAATAAACCTGTCCTCCTTTGACTTCGGGTGTTGGGTACTTTGTCTCAGCAATAAGAAAAGTAACTGAGATAGTATAGTAGACATTTTGAAATGCAGCATGAAAGAAGGAAATAAGGTATGATACAGAGTCCTGGATTGAGGGGGATATCTAAAATTTTAGTTTAATAACTAATAATTTGTGCAATCTTGAGCAAGTCATTTAACTGTTCTGGGCTTCAGTTTTGTCATCTATTAAAGAAGTGAACCAAATTAAATGAAGTTAACAATAACATAGGAATATCATTCTATGGTATCTCATAGTACAAGGATTATTTATTTATTTATTTATTTGGTACCGGGGATTGAACTCATGACCTCACGCTTGCCAGGCAGGCGCTTATGCTGCTGAGCTAAATTCCTGGCACTCTTTTGCTTTTTAAATGTACATTTAATTTTTAAGAATATACACAGGAGAAACCATGTGTTTTACATAGGAATACATACATGAACAAAGCATTTCTTATACTTTTCTAAAATTCTACTATATTGGTCCAAAATTTATAAATTAAATATATCAGAATTTTTCAAGTTAAAATGAAATTCCTGAAACTACTGGATATGCTAGACTTTGTCCAAAATGTAATGAACAGAGAGTATGAATATGGTTTGTGTTAAATAAGGTTTATTGTTAACTTTATTGCCTATAGTTTCTAAGATGCAATTTTATTGTGCCTTTGCAAACAGGATACATCTCTTAAAAAACCGATCAAATGTTCCCATACATATAGCTCTATATGATAGGTTATAGTGCAACACCATTCTTCTTATACAATTATAGAAATACTACAGAACCCAAGAGCACAGGGTGAGCAAAAGAAATATAATCCTGAGCCATCTGAGCAAGGTGATTTGATGAATCTACAAGGATTTAAAACAATTTTTATTTAAAAAGAAGAAGAAAGAAAAAAAACCAAACAAAACAGAAAGAAGGATTTTTTTAAAACTATGTCTAGGTGGGCAAATGTATTAGTCAATGTAGTCTAGCTGCTGTAACAAATCACCCCAAATCTCAAGGCTTAGTAAACTAAAAGTTTATTCATGTCACAATCCAGTGGTTGACAAGTGGTGCTGGTGCTTGTGGTAAGAGCGGGGTGTACGTGTAATGGGGAGATTTCACTGCTGCAGCTAATTCAGGGACACAGACTCATTCCATCAGTCTCCACGTTATGCCACTATCACCTAGTACCTTTGACTCGCTGCAAGGTCTTCACTTCAAGTCAGCTACCAAAGAAAGTGAAGAGGGGTGAAGAGGAGGCTGAAGCTGGAGATTGTTTTAGGGGCCAGGCCAGCGATACATCACTTCTACCAATAGTCCATCAGCCAGGACTTTGTCACATATTTCTATCTAAGTGCAAAGGAATCATAATCTAGTTGCATGCCCTGAATAAAGGGAAAAATAATTTAGTGAATGCAGAGTGGTCTCTGACACAATTTACTCTGCCGATCACCCACTATTGGGATCACTGTTCCTCCCACAGGTGGAATATAGTACTGTGGTATGGTGACTCATGGATTTAATTCTCCATAGAAAGCCACCACTGTTCTTTATTTTCAAGGGAAACAGTTGAAAGTTCTGTCCAGCTCAAGTCCATGATCTCTAAGTTAGGCTCAGTCTTCTTTATCCGGTTTCGCTATGGCACTTTATGACCTGGTGACCTATAAACTAGAAAAAAAAAAAAGCAACCACACACACACACACACACACACACACTAATGGTGAAGCAGAACCTTGATGGCCTCAATAAAATTTCCCATGTGTAAAAGAGAAGTCCGGGAATCACAGGAATCATCTGGTCATAGTAGTTCTGGAATACCAATGAAGAGACACTGCTATGGACTAGCTGTGGGTTGCGCTATGGACTGGCTGTAGGTTGAGCGTCCCCCAAGGGTCCATTGTGATCAATGGATCATCTCCAGGGTCATAATGTGTGGGTGGCAGTAGAACCTTGGAACAGGGCCAGTGTGATGTCCGTAGGTCATTGGGGGGTATGAGGTAGCTCTTACGTGATGCCTTGTCACAAGGGGATTATACAAAGACTAAGGCTGATTAATCTTTTTCTCTGCTTCTTAGCGTGACATGTAACTGCCAGCTCCAACACTAAGTGTAGCCGTTGCCATTCACCATTCACCATGAGGTCCTTGCCAGAGCTGACCTGATTCAAGCACTATGCTCTTGGACCTCTAGCACTATGCGCAAAATAAATCCCTTTTTCTTCATAAGTATTCTGGGTTAGGTATTTTGTTATAGTGATGAAAAACTGAATAATACAACCATTGTATCAGTTTTCTATTGGTGCATAACAAATTACTATGGACTTAGTGGCCTAAAACGATACCTATTTATTATCTTACCATTCCTGGGGAGCCCTGGTAGGTCCTCTTCAGAAAACAACATCTGCTAGAGGGAGAATACAGGCTGAAATCAAGGTGACACCTGGGCGGGGCTCTTGCCTGGAAGCTCTCGGGAAGAATTTTTTTCTAGACTCATTCGGATTGATGGCAGAATTTATTTATCAGAGGTTGTAGAAATGAGGTCCCTGTTCCTCTCCATGTTCTAAGCAGCACGATACAGAGTCCTCCTCATTCTCTAGTCTCTGACTTCTACTTCTATCATGAAGTAAGTACCAGAGCAAGCTCTCTGCTTTAAAAGACTCATGTGATTATGTGAACCCACATGAATAATCTCCCTATCTTAAGGTCAGCTGTACCATGTAACATAAAAGTAGGAGTTATATCTCATATTCAAAAGCTCCATGGGTTGAAGTGACATATCTTTGGGGAGTCACTTCAGAAATTCTGCCTAATGGAGTCACTTGTGCTTGATTAGATCCTGATTCTGTTTCTGGGAGAAACTTCCATACTTATTGTTTTTTTGTGGCCCTTGACTTCCCTCTGGGAGGCTTTTCATTATGCATAATCATCCTTGGACACACTTGAAACAGGTATTAAGGAATATACCCTCCTCATAGAAAGTATGGCTTTGGTAGCCTACCTCTTGCTGGTGTAAGTAGAGAATCCCCAAAATAATTTTATGGCTTGAGCAACAACTGAAGGAGTTTATAATCCTGGTTTGTTGCTCTGTAAATGTGATTTCCTTACAAACTTAGTTGTCTGATGTATTTGCTTCCATGTGCCAAAAATCATATTCCAAATCCTCTCTGTCATTAGTCTACAGATGTATTTCTTTGTTTTCCTTCCCACCTTTCTCTCTCTCTCTCTCTCTCTCTGACTTAATGGTGACCAAGCAAAATCCATTTAGAACACCAAGTGGAAGAGTCATGTCCTAAACCTATTAGTCGCCATAAGACTGAGTTGATCTCTTCAAATGAGACCTTTTCTCAGTTCTCTTCCTCAAAGCTCTTATCAGTCTGTTTGATATTTGTAAGGAGTTTAATTCTTTAATCCTTCAAAGTTCTGCATTCTCTGTATTATCTTTCATTTTTCTTCTAACTAACCAATTATTTCCCAAGTGCTGCTTTCTCTTACAATATCTTGAGTAAGATTGTAGCTCCGTTCCACAGAATGAAGCAGCATCTGGCTGCTGTTCAAGGTGCTTTTATTTTCAGACTCAGGTATGTGACACTCTACAGTTGATGCTAGCACACCTGTGTGAGGCTTAACAATGTTAGGAACTGACAGCCAGTGACACGCAAACCCAGTCTCTCCTTCATTGACTCTGTCAGGTTGCATCCAGAGAACAATACATAAGGCCAGTGAAAGGTTAACTATGCCAACACTTCATTCCCTCCAACCACACTTCCAGTGATGGGCCACCAATGGGCTGCCTTTCAACTTATTGTGCGTAAGACTTTATCAAGGATTTTTGTTTTAATCACTATATGGGTCACCATCTTTCCAGCTCTTGATGTTAGATTGTTTTCTGACATTAAACTGCTGGTTAGCCAGCCAGTTTTCACATTGCTGGGACTCAATACCTAAGATCTCTCGCTTAAAGTAGGAGAGGTGTAATTTGGCTCACAGTTTTAGGGGATTCAGTCAGTGGTTTCAGACCAGCTCTGAGGCAGAAATGTCATGGTAGAAATGTGTGGAGAGCAAAGATGGTTGGTTTATGGTAGCTAGGAACCAGAACAGGAGGACACTGCCAGAGGGAAAGGGGCCAGAGACCATACATGGTACCCAAGGACATGTCTCCATGACCCATTCAGACACAAACAGAAGTTTCCTTCACCAATCCCCTGGACAACTCCCAAAACAATCAGGCTGACACAATGAAGTTTAACCATCACACTCACTACCTCCTATTTTGGAATTTTATATTAAAGCACATTTTGAGTTCAAAGATATACGTTAGTCAAGGTAGGTTAGTTTCTATCACAAACATTGCCGAATCTCAGTCACTTAACAAGCTCGTATTTTACTTCTTGCTTATGTCACAGTTTGATGTAGTAAGTACTTTTCAAAGGCCCTGCTCCATCCTGTTAGTTTAGCATCTTAGCAAGTTTCATAGACCTCAACAGAATTCTCTCATTCTGGTACACAGAGAAGGGAGGAAAGGACGTGTAGTACTAGGCAGGACATTTTGTTTTAGGAAACTAGATCATGAAGGTTCACATTCCCCTGTACCTAGTTATAAGAAAGATAAAAAATGTAGTCAAGCTGTGTAAATAGGGTTATTTAAATTTTAGCAGTCCTTACCATAGCTAAGTATATTTTAGAAAATCCTAGACCAGGAAGGCACAGAAAACTAGGACTAGCAATGGGCAAAGAATAAAGAAGAGGACCTGACCAGCTTCTGTTGGTAGCCTATAGTACAATGATCCAGTGACTGGGCACCTCTGCTTTGTTCTTGAAGGCATAAATGTTCAAAGGGATCTGATTCAAGGTTGGGGTAAGACTGTGGCTCAGCTCCATAAAATGAAGAGGCATTTGGCTGCTGCTCAAGGTTTGGAAATGTGCTTTTATTTTCAAACTCAGGTATGTGACACTCTACAGTTGATGCTAGCACACCTGTGTGAGGTTTAACAACATTAGGAACTGACAGCCAGTGATATGCAAACCCAGCATCTCCTTCTTCATTCACTCTGTCAGGTTGCACATGAGGAGCAATACATGTGGCTTTGTAGTGGCCAGAAAGTGAAAGTCCTTTTAGGAAGTGACATCAACAATGGTGCAAACAACATACAGTATCTCTTTGCAATTGCAGGTAGGCAACCAGACTTCTTGGGCTAAGCAGAAACGTTGGGTATCAGAGGCAGTTTGAGGGGAACTTTATTTCGGATTGATGTCACATTGGAAATACAAGGCCTGTACCTGTTTTATAATCGCTTTGGCGGCAGCTACAACTGCATCAGGTTGATTTTTGCTTTCAGCCCTTGTAAATGTGATTACTCTTATGCTACCTCACAGAGATGCCTTTTTCCTGACTTCTCTCATTCAAATGGAGTACTGAGGTAAAGGCCTCTCCCCAGGGTTCTCTCAGGCCTTTCTGGGAGGTTACTGGAAACGCAGGAGCTCTCTGAGCCTGTTCTTGCCTTGTCTCACTTGAAAATGGGGTTGGGAAACCTCTGGCCAAGGGGACAAAGGGTCAGCTCAGCCTAGTTCTTTCAGAGAGGTCAAGACTGGCCACTTAAGAGTCCACCTCCTGGCCACTGTCTCTGGATCTCCATTCATATCCTGTCTTTGTGTCTCAGGGTGCTCATGAAGCTAAAGTTCCTTCAGTTGTACGTGCCGCCCTGGAAGAGGCTAGGTAAACCATCTACACATGTCTCCAAAGTCTCTCTGCCTTGATCTGCAACTCTTGACCTTAATGGCACATCCTTGGTCAACCCTGGCATTTCACTCAGCCATTTTCCAGCCACTGGTAGTTATGCCCCTCCAGTAAACATGTGGTTTTAGAGTGGGACCTAGTCTATGGGGGTCTCCCTGAAGGAGTGATTGCATTGAGCTCACTCTTTGAGTTTGGTAATGGTGTTGCTGCTAGCCTGGTTTAATGCTTGTTCTCTCAGAGTAGACTGAGGAATACTTGAGTAAGCTTAGAGCAAGAAAAATATCTTTACTCCTGGAGAGGGGGGTGAGGATGGTGCCAATATTGGGAAAATCACAAAATGTCAGCTGTCCCAGAGTGCTTTCTACCACCTGGAATGTTTGCTTCTTTTGACCAACATTTAACGGCACACTCCCAAGCATCAGCCACCACGTTAGGCACCTACCCTCGAAATGGGTAAGACACGGTTCTTGTCTTTGAGGAAGAATGCTCAGAGATACAGATACATAAATAAGTTATGGTGATAGATTGTAGGTACAAGTCAATGCCAAAAATACTTGACAAGTCGCAGAAAGCACAGAGGAAGGTGTGACCCATTTTGTGGCGAGTGTGGCAGGATCTCATGAAAAGTCTGTAAAGAATGGTAATTTTTATACTCGGTCCTCACGAGTGACTAGAAGAGAAAAATTAGGAGCAAAGGTACAAAAAGGGGGAAAAACAGTTTAGTTTGAGAACCAGAGGTGGATAGGAGGGCTGAGGGGCCAGTTGGTAAATAGAGACCGGAATGCGAATGCGAGGCATCCAGCTAGGAGACCCTGGAAGGGGCAGTTACTCAGTGCAGGCTGAGGAATGCAGCCCCAGCAGCCAGCTTCACACACAGCTGTGTGTTCTCACATCTTTTTTGTTGTGCTTCAGCATCTTTATCTGATAACGAGACAAGAAAATATCTACCACAGAGGATTTTTCTTGAGATGGAAGTGAATTAATACATATAGAACACTGAGAATAGTGCTTGGATCATAGTAAGTTCTATATGAGTGTTAACAGCAGAAGCAAACAATAACAAAAACAATCACTACAAAATCCATCCAAAAACATCCCCTGTTCCCCCAAACTGATGAGGACAGACTGAAGACAGTGGCTGAAAAGGTTGGGGACAGACATTAAACTGGAGATGGGATGAGCTTCTTCATTTAATACTGAATAGCTGGGAATATTCTGAAGCATACCCTTGGGGGGGAATCCCATTTGAACGGAAGCCCTAAGGTGCAGCTGCCTGTGCAGGTAAACACCACACAGAATGAGAGGCTGAGCTCAGTGTGCAACAACTGAGACAACTGCTTTCACAGGGAGAGAAAAAAGTAGGAAACAGATCATGTGTACAGCAGTTTAGACTTGGCATTTGGCATGGAAACCAGCAAGGCTGCATTATGACCATAGGGTTTCTGTGTTTTCCAAACATCTTCAGTCCATGTAGAGAGCTCACTGTACAGTGCCTGGTGACTTCCTCACACAGTGAAAATCATTGAGCAGGTTTGACACACATCTTGCTTGCCCACAACACATACCCAGAGCACACATTCAGGGAGTTGTTGGCTTCATGCACATGCATCTAGTGTGTCTGTCTTGTCTGTATGTGTACAGATTCGTATATATTAATTCACATTTTCCCATTTCATTTCAAGCACTAAGCTATACATTTTTCCCAGAAAACTTTCCTACTCTGTGAAAAGAAACTGATTCCCAAAGAGGGGAGGAGAGGCCAAAGGACAGTCATGGAAAATGAGTTGGGAAGTGGGAAGATACTCATGTTGGGACCCCAAATTCCAGGTCTGATCTTTAGCAGCAGTACTAGCTGCTAAGCACAGTTCTTCCTGATAACCAACTGCAGAAAGGAAGAGGGGGAGAGTAAGCTTCTTACCATCCTCCTCAGGGAAGGTGTTTCAGTTCTCCCCTGCCATCTGAGCTAGGGACAAGAGGCCATCTCCTTGGCTAGAGCTCCTTGGTGTAGGTCACTTCTTTGTCCATAGGAGGCTTTCCCAGGGCAGTTTTGTTGATCCTCCAGGAACATCATGTTACTGTGTATGAATAGCTCCCCAGATGGTGCTATTCATCTCCCTGTTCCCTGATGAGGGGGTGGTGTCACACCCAGGCCTGACACATTCATTGTACTTGGGGACTGAATACACTGGAGCATGGCATTGACTAGGAATCAAGTTTCCTATTGCTCTGTAGGCTGCTCGTGTTGGAGTCCTGAGCTCCACCAGGAGTCCCTCTGGGTTGCCGAGCAAGTGGACCTTCCAAGGGGCCCATCAGCCTGCTCCACACAAGAGTTATAGGAATTATAGAGCCCCAGCACGATAGTCAAGATCAGCATCACTGCAGCCATCATCCAGATCACTTGCCAGTGCCGACACAGTTTGGGATACATGACTTGTAAGAAATGGACCAATTGTTCAAGTTTGCTGTCAATGAAAAAGATAGGTGGAGGATTTTAGTATCTTTACATATATAATTCCTGAGCCTATACCTCTCTTTCTGGGGTTACCTTCTATGCTTTCTAATGCAATGGTTCTTAAACTCAGCATTGTATAGAATCAGGCAGCAAACTGAAATACTCTGGGCTTTCAAAATGATAATCTCCAAAATTATGATCTAAGAATCTATAGTCAAGTTGCCTTGGTGATTTTGATTCCACCCAGTCCCTACCCTTGATGGTGGGAGCAACTGGTCTAGAACATTCTATGACTTGCTTGATCATTCATCCATTTGATCATTTCCTCATGATATGATTATTGATATCTGCACTGTCCTGAAACTATGGTACTAGGTTGGCTGATTCATATGCTCATGGATCCAGGTAAGACTATATCTTCTCTGCATTTAGCTTTATCAGTTATCAGTTCCAAGTTCAAAATTGTCTCTTGGCTTGATACTAAGACATATGTGTTCTCAGTGCTACCTCCAATTGCATCCACAGTAGAAAAAGTGTGCTCAACTCTCAGAAGCAGACTGATTTCTGGTGACAAAAGACAAAGGACAGGATCAACCTCAAGGGCTCCCTTCAAACACCCCAAGGGCAACCAGGAGACTGTTAACTTCTGTGTGGCTCATTTGAGATGTTTTCTCAGCCTCATTATATTTATCCTCTAATTTCTCCCCTCTTTTTCTTTGCTCTCTTCCTTTATTCCTTTCTTGCCTTTCACCTCTCTCTTCAATTTTGCTACTTTTTCCTATTGCTTCTTTCCCAGCTGCTTTTCAACCTATCTTCTCTCCATGTGGCCTAGTGGGAAGACATTTAGTCAAAGCTCCCTATCTCTCTGCAGAAAGCCTGGACACTTTATCAAGCTAGAATTTCTTCCTGTTTTTAATACTAGGTTTTTAAAATTATGAATAATGAGAATATTAAAGTTTCCCAAACCAAAGAGTTGGGAACAAATCAGAAGGTCTCCTCGAAGACCCTGGGGCTCGTACACTCAATGCACTACACAGGCCAGCTGCTGAGAAGCTAGGGCTGGAGGAACAGTGATGGGTTTCTTAGCTATGTGGGAACCTGATCAGGTCATTTTCCCAATTGAGCAAAGCAAAAAAGCAAAACACTAGCTGATGTGAAAATCACTGGCTATTTTCACAACTATTAGAGAGAGCTTAGAAATGTAAGCTTGTTTTCTTTCAGCCCCATGTAGAATCTTTAGATTCTATTTAGATACAATTGAATGCCAAAATGGAATCATGCCTTGGAGCTGCATTTCCATGTTCAAAACAGATTTTTAGAATCAGGAGAATCCCTCTCTAAATCTCCTCTTAGGAGGAAGCCAAAATCTGGCTTTGTGATCCTTACTGGATCACCCATTTCTAGCTTATAAGAGAGATTAGAAATAGAATTCAGTATTTGGTTGTTGAGTGAACTTCTGTTTTTTGAGAGTTCTTGGAAAAGTAAAGGGTCCTGCCTAAATATCATTTCGTCTCTGTAGAGCAGGTGTGAGCAGGTGGTGGGAGAGGACACAAAGTTTTACGTTGAACATATGAGTCCCAGTTGTTCAGTGATTACATGCATTTCTGAAGACCGTTAACTATTTTAACATTGTTAAAATGTTGGCTTGATTCATCCAAAATTCCTTTAAACTGAATGTTCCAGAGAGCAATATTTATAACAGATTCACAACAGATTATATTCTTCCATATAATAGAAAAAAACTTAGACCAAAGATGTTTGATGTTAAATAAGGGCCAGGTACTGGGCTTAGCACAATGTTTTTAAAATACTGAGTGGGACATGGAACATTTGGTAACTGTGGACTTTGTTTGTTAGCAAGGTGCCAAACTTTCACGAGGACTGATGTTTGAGGAAGGTGCTTGCTGGCGATTCTGTGCCTAAGGGATTCAAGTGGACAAGGACCACAAGCCACTGAAGAAAACAGCATTCTGACCCAGACTGGTTTGGGTTGCATGTGAGGTCAGGACGTTATGACCATCAGTGGGAAGTTTTTGTGACTGCATTGTCAACCTTTAAAGAGATGATGATTCCACACTGCTGGGCCTAAAAAGGTGAGACCACACCCCTTGAGGAAGGATGAAGACTCTTCTGAGGGTTCCACTCAAGCCTGCTGTCACCTGAGGAACAAGTATATTCTCAAAACCAAAAGTAAATGTGGGAGGAAGCAAAAATGGGAGACAAAGCGAAGCTCCCAGATCAGCAGTACCGATAGGACTCTCTTGAGTGATAGCTGCTATGAGCAGCCATTCTCAAGTGCTGATGATCAGCTGAGGAGCAGGGGACCCAGCCAAAGTCTTATTTTGAGGTTTCAGGAGAGGAGGGAGCTGCCAATTGCTGGAGATCGAATTAGCAAGATAAGGCCTGTGCTTTTTAAACCAGGCTGTTTACATTTCATGTACTCTCTTGCTCTGTTTATTTCTCTTTTGTTCTTTCTCTGTGTTTGGAAGTGTTAGAACTTCCAGCCTGTCTTAGCTATATTCAGGGTGCCAAGCAAAGGGCTTCTGTCCAGGCTTGGGATTGATGAGATTAAGGGGAGGGAGGGTGCGTGGTGGCCTGAGAAACAAGAGCTGAGGACCCTGAGATGGAGGAGAAATGTAAGGAGAATAAGATCCAGCTGCCTGGGGTAGGAGCTGTGCTTCTGTCATTAAACTTGAGGTTCTCCCATTCGGGGAGGTAGTGTACCCCAGCAAGGCTTATTTTCAGTGGGGATGCATTTCCCCACTCCTCCTTGATGGCTCTTCCCTTACATAATAGGGTTGGCCTAGGCAGATTGAGACTGCTTACTCTGGTTGAATTTTCCACAAGTGGGTTCTGCGGACAGCTTCTGCATATTTTGAGCCATAGCCATCTTGCTTTTGATCTTCAGTTTATTACTTTATTCACTGCATGTGAGTGATTTCCAGCATTTGCTAGCAAGGGTGCACAGTCACATACCCTTTACCATGTTCGGCAGCTGAATAGATAATTAATCATTTTGCCCAGATCTGCTGTGTACCCCAAGATAGCCTGGGGACCTAAAAACAGATTTGAATGACGTGTTCCAAGGTTGCTATAGCTACACTTTTAAAAATCAAAATTAAAAATTTGTGGTTGGAATGTACAAATACAGACAACAGAAAAGAATATATGAAATTAGGGCCGTCCTGAGGAACCAGGGTGCTGATGTGACATCTATTAGGATAGAGTGTAGCTCTTCTAAGGGCACCAGTGCATTCTGTCCCTATGCACATACTTCCATGGCATAAACCTGGCCTACTGGGGCTGAGACATCATTACGTGGAACATCCTGGAACCAGGTGAGGTTATTTCTCTATTTTGTGTGCTAAAAGACTACAAATGAGACAAGATGTGGGATGTGTATCGTCTGTGCCTACACATCTTCCTGTAGGAGACAACTTGAGTGACTCCCCTTGAATGCAGAACAATTGCTGCAACCTTGATTATATTGAGACTGATTTCCTTATACTGATATGTAGAGAGCTGACTATGGTATTTCCGTCTTTCTTCAATTGGTTCTAAGCATTGCAAATAAGGCTAGCCAAGATACTGGTATGTAATCTCTAAAGCCATCAGACAGTCTCCTGTTTCCTCGAATAGTGCTCTCTCTAAAATATATAAGCACAGAGGGAGGGCTGGTAGAGCCAGTCAGCTCTAGGAATGTCAAATGGGTATAAGAGGCTATGACTTCCCAGGACACAAAAGTTTATATATCAGAAACTAAAGCAACAGTCTCCAAAAACAATTCAGTTGTTACCTTAATTGAATTATGCAAATTGATCCTTCTGCATATCTTTATCTCTGCATTTTGCAGAGATGGCTTTTCTCCCTACCTGGCCAGCCAGCTCAAGTTACTCATGTAGTTCCCACAATCCTCACTGTCACTCATCCTCGAGTCACTCCCTTCTTCACAAGATAACAAATTCTGAAAGAGGCCTGGGATCAAGGCCACTGTCCGCACATCCTCACAGGGACTGGATTTAGGATCCCTTGGCTGCCCTTAACTTTGAAAATATCTTGGTGTCTTTACTCTCACCATGGGTTGCATTGGAGGTGGTAGATTGGAATTAATTTGCTGGGATTCCAATAACATCTCAATGGAATTATAACGTTTTGGATTGTGAGGAAGACTGGAAAAGGGATTACAATACTTGGATAACTGTACTCAGTATTTGGGATTACAATATTTCCTCCCCTGAATTAGAGAAAAATACACTTGAAGTAGTATTTTTTTAAAAGAAAAACTACAAATATTTTCAATCTGAAGTGAAGCTACTATGCAGATGTCCAAGCTTATTTGGCCAGCATGGAAGGGGCCTGCTGGAGGCTCAGCTTTGCCGCTGAGCTCAGTTTACTCCACACCGTGTGTTTCCTGTGCCCCTAATCTTGCTTTTGTAAGAAGTGCTCTCTGGAGCTTCAGGCCAGCAGCCTTGGTCTTGGCTCTTTCACGAGGCTCTGGGAAATGAGCTGACCATGGCTGGGCTGGGAGGGTGCCCATTCTCCTTCACTCTTCCTCAGCTCCTTAGGCCTCAACTCTTGCAAACATTCCATTGTTAACTCTTTTGGAGCTTGACTTTCTCTACCTCCTCCCGCAAACGTGGGTCTTCTTAGTTTCTCCTGGCCATTATTTGGGCCTGAGACTCATGCTTCCCTGGGTCAGCATTTTAAGATATCTTGTGCAGTTTAATAATTAAATAAATTGTAACTCATTTTTAGCAATATAAAGGGCTCCAAATGCAGGTTTCCCACCTGCTTCTCTGGTCCTTTTCCTCTTCCTCAATTTCTTCTACTTCTTCAGGTTCCTCAGGGCTTTTACTCTTTGGTTCTTCCTCCTCTTCCTTCAGATCTTGAAGTTCTTTGGTCTTTTTTAAACCTTCCTGATATCTGGAGGACAAAAAAGGAAAAAAGGGTCCGAAAGGGCCGATTGTGGAGCATCTGTTTCTGAATTCCTAGAGGAGGGGACTTGAGTACCTCCAAGAATGACGCACTTCCTGTGGTTCCACACAACAGGAAAAAGCTGGGGAACTCTGTTGAACCCCTACATGGCCCATGTCAGTACAATTTCCCCTCACTCTTCAGTCATCCTTCCTGTTTATGTGACAGGTGTCACACTGACAGGGGAAAAATGGGAGACAGGGTCTCCTGACTGAGTTCTTATTCTACAAAACATTCAGTAAAGATTGCATTTAGTTTCTGTATAACTTTGGAGCATTAGCTTTGCTTTTGTAAAATAGAGGGGTGACTTCTATCTCACAGAGAACTGGGATGTTTTTTGGAAGTGCCAGAGCTCAACCTAGAAAGGTACTCAGTGGAGGAGTTTGACCTCCATGCATCTGGGCAGAGAACACCTATGGGTGAAAAGAGGCTTTCCAAGAGAGGTCCTTCTATTTCCTTCTTTCTGGATTAGTTTTACTCTACACATACTCTGTTTGCTTGTCCTACAGCTGGATGTTTAACTCTAGCACTTTGGTTGGAGCAACTCCATCACTGGGGTTGACTGTCACAAAGAACCCTTCCCAGGTTCTGAGGAAGCTGCATCTCTCTCAGCAGCCATTGGGATGCCACAAGAGGTGGCAGGTGAAACTCTACCTCGAGGCCTGTGGCTGGGTCCTTGCTCAGTGTACTCTCTCTGATGACTGACAGCTGACCCTTAGGTGCTACTGAAGTTCAGTTAAACAAAGGGACTCTGGTTTACAGAAGGAAGGGATGCCCAGGGCAGTTCTAGGAAGCAGCATAGCAGCTGCCTGTGGGCACTGTTGGCAGCAATGCGACCACACTGCACATGTGCCAGGAAGCGTCAGGCACTGCCAAGAGGAAGCTACCCCGGGCCGCTGATTTCCAGACCATTCTGGGTAGTCATGTTCTTGTGGCTTTGCAGCCTAAAGGAGAGCAGTCTAATTACTGTCTAACCACACCCTCCGGCCCTGCTTCCTTCTGTCCTTCCTGTGAAACAGTCTCACTCTTTCCTCTGTAGCTCTTTCCTGACACAAGGAGGCCCCGGGGCCACTGGTTGTTGCTCTAAGGCTTCAAGAAACAGGACAGGGTGTGGGAAGGTGCCCCCTGAAACCTGCTGGGTGCCCTCGATTGGCCGAGGTCTGACTCACCCCTTGTTGTAGGCTTCTTCCTCCATCTTGCCCTTGGTCTCTTGGCTGACCTCCTCCGGGCAGCCTGGAGGCCGCACAGGAGCAGGGGCTTCACATTCTGGTTCCCCATTTGTCTTTCCACTAGGGAGAAGAAGGAAGCAATGGGCATCATTTCAGAGAGAAGCTGAATGACAAAACCATCTTTTGCCTCATTCATGATTAGAAGTGAGGAAATCCACATTCTTTCAGTAGTTTCTAGATTTTTAAAACTCTTTCAGCCCAGGACAAAATTTTACAAAGCTGTATTTTATGAGTCCTTCCTAGACCACAATACAGTGTCCCTTCTCCTCACGTCCCCAAATCTACTCTTATTGTTATTCCTGGAGGCACTGTGAATGAAAAAATATTAGGAGCTAAGAAAAGGAAAATGAGGATGGTCCAAAACATTCTGCATCATCCTTCTCCCAGTCTATCTTATGCCTCCAAACGCCCATTTATTCTATCAAATAACTCGAGTTTAGTCAAGTCATAGGCACATTACGGTGTACTGGGGACACATCAGGAAATTTTTAAAAAATGGAGGGGGCAGTGTGGAACTTAGCAGAAGGGAATGCCCTCCCCATGAGTGGGAAAAATGTCATCAATTGTAGATTATAACATTTATGAAAGAACTATTCAGTGACAGCAAATAACGAGAGAATGTGTTTAGGGTGAGTGGTCACACAGGCCTCTCTGAGCGCTGACGCTGAAGCACAAGCTTGAAAGATGAGGAGCCAGCCATAGCCAGGGCACACAAAACTACCCCAGCTAGAGGATGCGTGACACATTAAAACTTGACAAACTAAAAGCATCGAGATGTCTGAGGAGCTGAAAAGAGTCAAGGTGGCAGGGATTGATTTTTGGAGGATGCGCATGAGGTGTCCAAGCAGAGGTGTTAAGTGAAAATTTGGAGGTGCCAAGAGGAGCTCTGGTAAGAGACACTCATTAAAGTCAAGGAAACAACTGATCGTCTAAGAGACAATGTGAAGAAAGAGAAGAAGATCCAGGAACAATGGTGTCCTGGGTGTTTCTGCACTTAGCTCAGATGGAAAAGGAAGAGCCCACAAGGAAGGATGAGAAGTAACAGAGAGGGAGGAGGAAGCCAGGAAAGCATGGAATCTTGGGAGCCAGGAGAACAGAGTGTGTCAGGAAGGAAGAATTCCATTTCCTCTGAGAATCTCAGTCAGATGGGGACAAAGTGCCTATTAAATTTGAAAATACAGAAGTCAAGAGGAACCTTGAGGTAATGGTGGGAGCTAAGGCAGATGGAATAGGCTTAATAAAGAGTGGAAGGTTAAAAAAAAGCATTGAGACACAGGTGTAGTCATTTCACTAGGAAAAGGATTCAAGGAGAGAGGAAGCACTTGGCTGGAGAACTGGATTAGGAATGAAACCACATTTGAACGTAGATGCAATCCACAAAAGTGGGTGAGAGAAAAGAGATAACCAAGGAGCAAAGTCTTTGGCTAAAGGAACAAAGACCTTAGATAGATGCAGAAACCTCTCCTTGGTTCTAACCAAGAGAAGAGGAAGACAACAGTGGGTTGGGCATCTGGTGAAGGAAGATGAGAGGGTTCTTATCTGGTGGACAACTTAAATTTTCTCTATCTGTGGAGAGTGAGCCATCCAAGGGCCTAAGAAAGTTTCAGGAGACAGTAGAAGATATGAGAGTCACATGGGAAAGTAGGAAAATAAACACACTAGAAAGTTATAGTGGGATGGCTGGGCAGTTCTGGGAACCCATTTAAGGTGTGGATGGGACCACACATTTTAAGGCAATTTCCTGATGGCCGCACCTTCTCTACAAATCCTGCAGCCCACCAAGGTGACCAGAATCCCAATGGAAGTGAAGTCGCCTTGGAGGAGCCCTCAAATGAGGTGAAGCTTTGAGCAGACCTGTCCAGCTGAGACTCTGAGACAGCACAGCTGCCTCTCTCCTGATCTCTCAGGTGGGGTTTATGAGCAAACCCTCTATGTTCTCCTTTCTCTTGGCATCATTTTCCCATCTCTTAGTTTTCCCTCAGACCCTGAAAATTTACATTTCATCAGTCTGGAAACCCAAACCCATTGTGAACAAGAAAGATAACACTCTAAAAATACCAGCTATTCATAACATTTCTCTGTTTGCAAATTACATTAGCCATTCCCTTCCATGTGACCTTTGCCTAATGTGCAGTTTCCTATTTGTGCAAATGATTGGAGCAAGAGAAGAAAAACACGGCCCCAGCCAAGGGCAAGGACAGTAATTCTTTTATGAAATATATTTATGTATTAGAAATGAAATACTGGCATCATGCTTTTAATTTCTTTTCTCTACAGCTGTTGGCTTTAGAAGTTCCTTAATGTCAAACAAGTATGAAGGAGGACAACACAGTAAAGAGGAAAAGAATTTGCTTGAGGCAAACCTGGGATCAAATCTGGTTCCAAAACATGCAAATGATCTAACTTTCCTTAGCTTCAGATTCTTCAGCTACAAAATGGGGCTATCACATATGCAGTGGTAATAAGAGTTACGGAAGAAATAAAAGGAAACTTTCTGGAATGGTATCTTCTATTATTATTGTTATTGTTATTATAGCAAACATATTGGTAAATGTTGGGAATAACCTGAGGTTCCTCTAAACCTGATCTATTAAAAAAAATCTAAGCTGATTAATTACTAAGAAATTGTTTATATCTTTAAAGAAGAACTTGATATAAATTACTTTGACACTTCAGCATCAGAAAAGCTCTAAAAGTGAGCTAATTTAAAATGTGGTGAAATTTGCATAAAGCTGCTTTAATAAATTTCTCGGGTGTATGTCGACTGGGTGTGGTGACACTCACACGCCTTAGAGTTTTGCTGACTGAACAACCATAGCCGAAACTTCTGGGATTTCCTATAGAAGTCTTTTCGTGAAGCACTGAACTATGTGTGCAGTCTGCCGCTCCTGCTGAGTAAGGTCATTGCTACTTGCAGGCGGGATCGTGGGTACTGATGTGTGAGGTGGTTGGGAGGACCGTGGTTTCCTATATGGCAGGGGCAGGGTAGGACTGGTGATGGAGGAAACAGAGTATGTACACTGTTTTCTGTCTTCTTCTAGCCTAAACTTGTAGTTCCCTGAATAGTTTCTCTAACTACCTCAAAGTTTCTCTGAAGGCATCTTTAGGACTTGGGTAAAAGCCTTCTCCTCTGTAGAACTTTATTAGTGGTTTTCCCTCACCCACACTCTCTGGGTAAATTCGATCTCCTTTCCTTTTCCTCTCACCACACCTCCATCACTGTGTGACTCATTCCGAAGCCATTTTTTATACACCTGCCTATTCCAGTTTCATGACTGTGATCACAGGGATCGGGACTATGTGTCAATCAGAATGACACTTGGCACACAGATGTCTTTAAATGCTTGTGGAGTGGCCCCAACCTCACTCTGACTTACCCAGTCCTCCATGGAACATTGCAAAATGGGCAAGGCCTCTCTGTACTTCCTGAGAACCCAGTGCTTATGTTGGGCTCAAGGAATTTGTTTGTAAATGAGGGCTCAGCACAGTCTATGCCCACCCCAGGGATTTCTGGGCCAAACATTCACTGATTTTGGCATCTGTCCCCAGCCTGAAATCTTACGTGCCTTTTTCTCTAGGGTGATTGATTAAAATGAAGCTCGTTCTTGCATGTTCACCAATCAAAAGTGTTTGTCATTATGCACAGCTCCTAGTAACGTGCGAGTTTAGTCAGAGTGTGTTGTTGGATAGGCAGACATATTCAATACAATGTTTTCCATATAGCAAACAGCATTTTAAAGTGACTACGATCCTTTCCAATGAACAGACCTTACCTCTTGGGTCCAGCAATGTTTCTAAGTCATCCCCACAGCTACAGTTTCCCTGACAAGCCCAGTCCAAAGGGTCCGAGCTAGAAGATCTTCCTTCCTAAGTCTACTGGGGAATAATTCACTCCGTAATACTATTGGGTGAGTGCTGCTTATTGTGCAAATTTAATGTCATACAAATTCTTTAAGCAATTTATCCTAATTGTTTCAAAAGTATAAAAGATAGGGAGTTTAGAGGTCATAGTTAAAACTGCACTGTGAGGCATCAGCATAATGGGCCTTTTCATGAGCTAACTGGGTGCATACCTACACCCCAGCTTTGCCGATTCCTCGGCTGAGGGCTCTGCATACACCTTGCCTCCCACCCTGCTCTACCCTCTCTGCACATTCATGCAGTCACCAGGCTCTTCCAGAAAGAGCTCTTCAATCCACCCTCTTCTCTGTATTCACCCTGCACTTCTTTTGTTCTTATAGTAAAAGGTTAAGGTCATAAACTGTGCTATCTACTGGCTGTGTAAGCTAGAGGAAGTGACCATGTCTCTGGGCAGCAGTTTTCCTGTCTATAAAACAGGATACCTAACCTCATGGGATTATTGTAAAAGTCAAATGAGATTCTTAGTGTAAAGAAATTAGTAAAGCACTTGGTGAACGATGAGTGTGCAGTAAGTAATAATCACCATCACCACCACTACTACCACCACCACCATCATCATCATCATCACTCTCTGAACATTTCATTCCTTCTTGCCTTGGAGCCCAGAGTGCTGTTAACCTCCTGTTCACCTATTTAATTGTATAACCTTTAGATTTCACTTAAAAAATAAGTTTTGAGAGGGAAGCACTTTCTGAGCCTCCTTTTCCCGGAGCTTACACCCTAATTGGGTTAGATGCTTATTTTCTTGTATATTGCTCCTTTAGCAACCTGTAGTTCCTTAAAGTAACAAACATCCCACTGTCAAATAACAGGCTGCTTCCTGTCTGTCTCTCCCACTAGACTGAAACTCCTTGAGTGCATTCTGTTGCCCCCTCCCTTGGAGATTAATTGCCAAAAGAATGAGTGAGAGACGAGATCGGGGGCATTCAGGGTGGTATGGCCGTAGTCAGAATGAGTGAGAGAGTGCAGGCATACAGGTCTTCCTATGTGTGTTGAATGGCTCTTGAACTTTGTTCTGCTACAGTCTTTAATGTTAAACATCGCTCTCTTTGTGAATGATTTGTTAGATCTGCAGGTTCCCAGGCCCCTAATGAGTGAAGAGCAGTTTATTATGCAATGACCTACAAGAGCAAGGCCGAGAATTCTCTGCAGTCACACTGTGGGAAGAACCATCGTTTACTCATAAGCCAGTCAAAGGCTACTTGGTCTTCCTGTCATATACTTAGCCTGTTTCCTTCTTGCTTAGTTACTGACCCCTTGGGAAATGGGGAATCATTTTAACACAAAGTGGAATACAATAAACTAGACAGCAATGTCTATTAAATTAGAACACATAGATTCTCTTTAACAGTATAGACAGGGTAGTTAGAATTGACTGTATCCGTGGAGTTCATTTTCACTTACAAATTTCCTTATTGTTAGCCACTTGGGAATCCATTAAAAGTTTCCAGTTTCATGAGTTCAGAGAGAAACCACTTAACAGATTTTATAAATCCAGGGGGAAAAGTTGTTCTTTGTCCCAAGTCTCTTCTCTTTTGACTCCTCCCTCCCCTCTTCACACGCATCCTTATATGGTTGTACTCTCCACAGGTGAGTCAGCCCCCATCACTCATGGCTACTGGTGATCTCTCTGGTCAGCCCTACGAGGAGATGCAGACACCTCTCTGAGAACCTCTTGCTGGACAGGCCTTTGATCCTTTTCCCTTGATTCTAAATGCTTTAAAAGGGGACACCACCACTGATCCTCACTTGTTGCCAGTCTAAATTTGGGGCTGTTGCCTCTTTTTCCCAACTTTGTACCCCTGTTTGTCCTACCAAGGACAGCTCATGTTCTTGATGATCCCTACCTCATTGAATGGAAGCTCTCAGCTGGCCTAACCATTGGTCTCCAGAGACCAAGACTTGCTCCACCATGATGAGATTCTGTTGGGAGCAGTAGGAACCTCAGTCTTCTGCCTTGACCTGCTCTGTAGGCCTAAAGTTGGGAATGGGGCCTTGCTGGAGCCCTGTGGTGTGGGACCGGTGCACCCAAAGGGAGGGCTGTACTATGACTCTAGGAATTGGCAAGGTTCTGTGGCCTTAGTTACTTTTACATGTGGCTAATGTGTCACACATTCCTAATTCCCAGCAGTGATGGGATAAGGAGGGGTAGAGAAAGGGGATGAATACTGCATAACAGTATTGAGGTGGAAAGGAAAGAAAATCTGGACGAACCTCCAGACTACCTAGATGTGAGGAAAACAGGCCGAGTCAACTTGGGAGCTCATGTGTCCTGACAAGGGGCCCAGGAAGCACATTCCTTCCAGGTCAAGTAAAACTTTTCTAGCAGCAGTGGAACATGGAGGACTAAAGCTGTCTTGAGGCGAGGAAGAAGGGAGAATCAGGTATCTGTTCCACCAGGCAAAGAAAGATGTCAGGGGAAAGTTCTGAGAGGCGGCAGCTGCAATCCAGATGTTTTCAATCAAGCAAATGCAAGAATTTGAAAAGTAAGTTATAAACTCTTTCAAGTACATAGAAATAGGCTGTCTTACTCTGGCTGAGGATGAAAAGACCCGCAAATTGCATAGATGCCGAGAAAACTTGGGCGAAACACACTGTTGGCTGCTAATCTTCCTTCCTCCTACCTAACCGAAACATGATTTTGTACATGAATTTTCTCTTGTTCACAGAGGCACTGTGCTTTAAGGGATGTTATCCTCATGCCACCTGCAGAGGATAACTGCATCCCATAATGATTACCCGCTTCCCAAAGCTTATGGTTGGTTTAGAAAGGGACAGTATTTCCAATTTGCCAATGAATAAGAAGGAAGGTGGTGGAAGCCTGGGTTCATTGCTAGGGAAGAACTAAGGGAAGGGTGGACGGTACTCTTCTTCCTCAAGACACTGTCCATTCTGGATGGAATCCCTGCAACCAGCAGCCATGTGTCACAAGCCTGAAGAAGAGGTCAACATACAAAATACCAAGGCAAGGACATTGTTGAGACTGAGCTGGAGTCCTGCTGTGCCATGTCTGGAGTCCCCTGACCTCTGGATTCACGTCAGCCCCTTAGAGTTAAGGTATCCTATATCTGTAGCCACCCAAAAAATCAGCCAACAGGGATATATCCATTTTCTCTGAGCTCTTCTTAGATTGGGTGCACTTGGCTTGAGCCATACCATCTCCTGGTCCGAGAACATTGGAAAGTTTGTCTGAAATCCTTGTGATTCTCAGAGTCCCATCTCACTCACTTTTCCCTAGAACTTAGCTTTTCCTTTCCATCGCATTGTGGGGTTGAGGTTAGAAAGAAGGGATGAGTTGGGGAAACTTTCCCTAGAGATTTTCAACATTAAGAGGAAAATTGGCAAACTTACTTTTCCAAAAGTGCGGGCAGTGCTGGGGTGACAGGTAGGTTGCCTTTCCCATTGGGTGATTCTGACTGGATGGGAAATGAGACAGAAAAGAGGATGAGAAACAAGGAGGAAGCTAGGGCTGTGAGGTCTTTGATCTGCTGGGGAAGGGCTGCCTCTCCTTTGTTCTTCCCCTTCTCTTCCCTCTTTCCAATCTGCACCTGAGCCCAGGCATCAGCCTTTCCCTCGTGGCTTCCGTGCCCTCCTTTTCTCAGTGTTCCCGCCCATGAAGCATCTATGACCTGCTCCCTTAGCTTATCCCCTTCTACTGGGTGAAGAGCAGAGTTTACAGTTCACGTTTCCATTCTAGTTGAGGAGCCATCAGTGTTTTCTGTCCCATTCCCTGACTGTGACTTCACACTCCTGGGCCTCCTACCCAAGGTGTGTGTGTGTGTGTAGGTCCGGTGCTCCCTGGGATGAGCTCACATGAGCCATCACAGCACCGAAACAGCTCTTAGGAGATGCCTGCCATTACTGTCTGCTCCAGGCAGCAGGAATTTCTGCATAGTCAACTCCCTGGGACTCCCACGGTGTGTTGCTACAGTGGGTATGGTTTAAACAGTCTGTTCAACTCTGGCTGTACATTGAAAAAATTTTTTAAAGGGATGATTAATCCCAGAGTCTTTGGGTAGGGCCTGGGTATAAAACATATCCTGTTATAAATAAACATATACCATGATACCTCAGTTCACGGACACCTCTGTTTGCAAACAATTTGGCTCACAAACAAAATTTTGCTTCTATTGGCAAACTCTGCACCAGGTGACAAACACAATCACAACCATTTTCCCTCAAATCATAAAACAAATTAAGTTTGTAAATTGAGGCATCACTGTATTTGGAAACCATATTTTATATATATAGGTAGAGCATGGAAAATAGGTCCATTAAAACACAGTAACCAGCCCTTCCAGTCCTTCTTAATTTTTTCCCTCTGGTTTTCAGGAATCATTCCCAAATCTCTAAAAGCAATGATGTGAGAGTTAGTGACTTGGGAGTTTAGGATCATTTCAAAGATAACTGAATTGAGTAAGGTGGGAAGAGGTAAAAGACATTTATAGAGTAATGCTAGTTGTGGACAAAGAATAGAAGAACCACTGGGGAAAGACTTAAAAGAGTTTTAGATAGAATTAACCAGATACACACAAGCTTGGGATGCAGAAAATATTTTCTTATAAATAAAGAAACTGCCTTGGTTTAAATAAATTGAATTGGGCGCTGGGGATTTAGCTCAGAGGCATAAGTGCCTCCCTGGCAAGCACAAGGTCATGAGTTTGATCCCTGGTACAAACAAAACAAAACAAAACAAAACACCTTGAAATGGATTTTTTTTCTGATTACCTGTATTTCTTACTGTAGAAATATAAAAAGGCACCAAGAAAAAAAATTTACCTATCTTACCATTGCCCAGAGATAACTACTATTAACAGTTTTATATATATCTTTTTTAGAATTTTCTATGTCTACACATAGAAAAAAATTTTTAAAAGCACAAAGTGGAATTAAACTACATGCACACTCGTTTTGGAGGATATCTTAAATTGCTACCTATTCAAAGTAAAATATGGGCATAATTCTATAGACACTCTTTATATAGTATCCCTCATTTGTTTACCAATCACATATTCATAGGCATGGGTTATTGCCAGTGCTCCCCAGTTATAAATAATGCTGTCATGAAGCCAGCAACACTGGGTTTAAGAACTCAGGCTCTGGGCTCAGAGCTCAGCTCTGAGACTTGCTTCATGTTATGACCTTTGACTTCCTAAAGCCACTGCAGAGTGCAAAAGAATCACACGCCTTGGAGAACTGTGGTTTAAGCCTGAGTTAACACGGGTAAGGAATACATTCTGAGCTGCCTTCCTCGAGCTTGAGGACTCTCAGAGCTCTTCTCGGAGTGGTGGAATACATGTGGCCTCCTCTACACTGAGCTTTTTAGTGCCCACCATTCAAATTCTGTGCTGGGAGTTTCCTGCCTTTGTCGACTCTGACCCTATATGCCCTGCCTGCCGTAGTAGTGGTGTGAGGGAAAGGAAAGAAAAGGTTTGGAAGACAGGCATCTTCATACTCACCAGGACTGGTAGGGAAGGGATGGGTGACGAGCTGGGAGACTGGCCAGGCAAGTTTAGGGCATTAAACTTGGGAACCACAGCCACGCTGACCCTCCGGCGGGGCATGTTCTGTGGGAAGAGAAGTGAGCAGGCCCAATTTCTTAGAGGTAGCAATAGTCTGAAGGGCCTGGAAAAGGCCTGTAGTTCCTAAAGCTGTAATGACATTCACTGGAAAATTTGCTTCTAAGGTACTGAGAGTGTTAAGCATTACTATGGAGAGAGGAGACAGAAGTTGAACCAAATTTTCTGTGGGTGGTGAGTGATCCCTCACCTTATTCCAATTATAGTTTATAAAATTTGGGAGAAAGAGAACGGAAGTGGTTTGTCTCCAAGTAAAATCCTAGACAGTTACAAAAACTGCCTACAGCAATGCCAAGGTATAGACGTCATTTCGAGCTCACTTAAGGGTTGTATAGAAACGCATGAGCAAGAAAGGCGGGATGTCCGTGGCTAAACTGGCAAATGTGGAAACTGAGCAGAACCTCAACAGAGGGTTTTTAGAATCCGTGGATCCAAGATGAATGATTGCTTGGGTGACCATGGAAACTTCTTTTGTGTTCCCTGTGGGAGCTCTAGTATTTTTTGAACATGCATACCTTTCCCATCGTGAGGGACATGGACCGTGCCGTGCGAGGGACCCCATCTTCTACAGCAGGAGGAAACAGAGAAGAGAACTCATGTAAGTTTCATTCTAGTCCCCAGCAAGAAAAAGGACGGTGGAAACTACCCCAGCTATCTATGGGGCAGAAATGGCCTGCAGGATGGCCCAAGGGTCCAGGTGTAGGCATTGAGGACGCTGAGTTTGGTAGTTCAGTTTCTGAGATGATTAGCTGCACAGGGGGGGATCCTGGTATAAAACCTTTATCTTAAATCACTGGATACTATAAGAAGCCCTAATCTTGGACCTCTGGTCTTCATTTGATACCGGTACACACGGTCTAGCTATCACTTTGGGCAGGGTGTGGAAACTACTCAGAGCAACACCAAGGCTTACAGAGTCACTTCACGCTCATTCAAAGGAGGCACAGACAAACTGGGAGCACGGAAGGGGTGGTGCTGGTAAGAACGAAAACTTGCTAAGGGGAATAGTTTCAGTGCATCACCTGCACAGTGACTCAGAATAAAGGAAGCTACATTCTTAGGATATTCTTGTTAGTATGTACATTCAGCAATATAATTTAGGACAAATGTTTAGCATCCACATATATGAAAATGAATGTATTTTCAAGGTCAAATCAGTTTGATTCAGTTGTCATGTGGACTGCATATCTGTCTGTCCTTCAAAAATCTCCATATATTTCAGGTATGTCTCTTGAAAACTACATAGGTGCTTTTTCTCTTTCTTTTCTTCCTCCTTCCCTTCCCTCCTTCTTTTTTTCCTTCCCTCCATGTTGTCCAGGCTAGTTTCAGACTTCTAGGGCTCAAGTGATCCTCCTGCCTCAGCCTCCTGAGTTCTAAAAGTACAGGTGTGTGCCACAGTGCCCAACCATATATATTTTTTCTTAATATAACTACCACAATATAGGTTCTCTGTTACTCAACATGTTTTCCCTGCTTATATTTCTTGTGCTTGTTGATGTATTTGTATTTATTCATACCATTTTATTTTCTATTTTCCATTTTCTATTTACCCTTTTCTATTCACTGATCTTTTTCTAGTCTGTCTCCCACTAATTCTGTTCTTTCATGAACTCCTTTCACTTTTGGACATATCATTTGACTTTAAAATTAATCAAGTTCTCTACTGTTTTCCTGAATAGGTCTTAAAACAATAACAATCCCCTCCAATCTTAATTATATTGTTTTTTGCTATTTTTATTTTACCTTATTTTATACTCCTAAAGTATTCATTATGACTGTTGCTTTCTACAGTGGATGCTTGTTTAGATCTACCCATGTGCTTACACGTGTCTCTGATCTTTGTTCTTTCTCGCATCCTTACTTTCTTTTGAGCTCAGTGTTATTCTTCCTTAAGTAATCCTCTAGCTATCCTTGTTTGTTTGCTTGTGTTTTGAGACAGGATCTCACAATGTGCTCAAGGTTGGCCTTGAACTCACTATGTAGCCCAGACTACCTGCAAACTTGTAGCAATCCTCCTGCTTCAGCCTCTTGGGTACTGAGATGGCACTATGCTTGGCTTCTAGTTGTCCATTTAACAAGGACTTGCAAGAGGTATGCTTTCTCATTAGTTGTCTCAAAATGTTTTTACTTATCCCTCAACCTTGCAAGTAGTGTATGTTTAGGTTTTACTTGTAGGTGATCATTTTCTCTCAGTTCTTTGAAAAGCTTATTTCATTGTGCTCTGATATTATTATGGCAATTGAGAATCGCTGTCACTCTGTAAATTACCATCCCTGTCTGGTTCTTTTAAGATCTTCTTCTTGTCTTCGCTGTTCTGAAGTTCTTCTTTCATGTGTTTTTGTCTCTCATGAGGCTATAAGTTCAGTGATTTCTCATGAGGCTTTGTTCCTGGAAAATCCTGAGCTATTCTTTCTTCAAATATTTTCTGTCTTTAGTTTTCTCCTTATAGACTGTCTAATCAATGGATGGCAGATTTTTTTCATTCCATACTCTATATCACATGTCTAATAACATTTCTCTCTCTTTGTTTTTAATCATCGTATCCCTGGGAACTGCATTTTGGGTAACCATCTCAAATCTGTCTTCTGGCCAAATGGATTTTCTAGTGTTCTGAAGCAGCGAAGGTTGTCAGGTCAGGAGAAACAGCGAACCGCACACTGCTTCCTAAGGACCTCAGCTCAGATGTGGCGTATCTCACTCACCAAAGCCTGCCATGTGGCCTAGCTTCCAGCCAAGAAGATGGAGAAACGTGTCCAGAGGGAGCAGACCTGGAACGTTGAGGAATGGCCTCGTCCACACAACTGCTACAGCTGCGCGAGTGAGTTTTCCATGCCTGTGACTTTATTCCTCATTTAGACAAGTTTTATGTTATCTTATTTTGCTAACTGTAGTCTTCTTACTTTCAAGTATTCCATCCCTTCTTTTATGCCTCCGATAATTTTAATGTATCTTTTTTAAAAAATTCAGGTTTGGGGCGACATTCATATGATACGATCCTACTGTTTAATAGAGCCAGTGACCGATGTTCATGGTGGACTGTTTCATGTATTTTATAATTTAATTTCTCCAACAAGGCCTTATCTAAGGGATCTTCTGTGTCAGGGGTGCAGGGTGTGTCTCTCGGGTGGCTGACCGTGTCCTAAAGGCACCATCCTGCTGTTCTTTCAGATTCTCTGCGTATTGCACCATCCTGGCTGTCATTTTGGGCACATACTTTTCCTATGAGGAAGGAGAAAGTATTTTTTTTTTCTACTAGAACGCAGGGCCACAACAGACAACTTCCTCGTTTCTCATCTGGTCGGTGATTGCACGTTGTCCAAATTCTGTTTAAAGATACCGTCCTTGGAAGGTCTTGGCTTCTGTGTGAATCTCAGGGTCCACTGTATTGCGAATGTTCAAGGCCTTGTCTCAGGTACGCTGAGTGCAGGCTCAGCCCCAGGTAACGGAACCTCCAGATAACAGACTTGGTCTCCAACGAAGCTGCAGGATGAGCTTGGTTTCAGTTCTCTTTTTCTTCCTCGTATCTTCGATTTCTTTTCTTGTGGATTCAGCTGTTCTTTTAGAGTGCTTGATTTATTTTGCTCAACAAAAATTTCTAAGTATTTATGGTCAAAGTGGTTTTAAATTCTCCAGTCATCCAAAATAGCAAAATCAGAAAATAATTTTTATATGGAAGAGTTCAAACAATTTAACAAAATACCAGTATTGCAAGGGGCCCAAAGGTCATAATTAGTGAATTTACAAAAGTAGAGATAAATGTTTAATAAATATTTGGAAAGACAAATAAAAATTATAACTATGAGATAAAACAGTTTTTGACTTTCAAACTCATAACAGTTTTAGAAAGAAAAAATGAGAATTACATCAATAGCCCAAAGAATTCAGCATCATGGTAACTCATTAAATGAAAATACAAACACATTATTTGAAAATATTTTTGCTTTAAGAGCCTTATATTCTCTCTCTGAGCTAGTATTTATACTCTAGAAATCTACCTTAAGGAAATAATCCAAAAATGTAGATAATCAGCATATTGCATATTCTGAAAAAAAGGTTATTTTTTGTTTTTGTTCTTATTTTTTAAGGAGGAAAGGTTTATTTAGCTTACAGTTTTAAAATTTTCAGTCAATAATTGACAGGCTCTGTCGACAAACATTGCCAGGAGTCATATAAAGGCTTAAAAAGCAAACATGGTTAGGAATTGATCATAGCATTTCCCACGGACCTACTTCTGGGTTTTTACTGCCCCCTTTCCACCAGCTCACGTGGAGATAGAGCTTGGGGAAAATGGCAGAAGTGGAACCAAATATCCAAAAACCATTTATTCATCAGTCGAGACTCTGATGTCATGTCCTTTCCTATTGTACGCATTGTTTTTATCCTCCCAGAAGCACCGTGGGACTCTGCACCATCCACCACGCTTATGCCACACCACTGCCTATACCGCCCTGATCTTCCACAGACTGGGAGCTCCTTGGTGTCTGGGACCATGTGCCCTGCAACTTCATACCGCAGTATCATGCAGGGCATACCACAAATGTTCAGTAAGTGTCTGAAGAACGAATGGATGAGACTCACAAGTAACTGCTCATCCTATAAATCTTGGGAAAGATTTATATCTTGGGTCCCTGGAGACCTTGAATCTTGCAGGGCAGTAATGTGAAAATCCACGAACTAGATTTTCCTTGGTGACAACTTTGGGTGAAGTCCAGTGCTGGCCAAGAGCAGTTCATTAGAAGCCCAGATGCCTGTGGTTGGGAGTCTTGCTGCTGAGATCCAAAGCAGACGACCTGGAGCATGTGTACAGTGCCTTTGGGCTCTTAGAAGTGTCACTGATATTCCCCAGGAAACTTGTGAAACCTCCTGTTTATAAAGGTTTCTCCGTCTGTTATACTGTCTCTCTTCCTGCTCTTGGTAACACGGATGTTTGCAATCCACAGAGATTCCTGATGTAAAAAGGCCCGTTTTCTTGGTGAGCCACTCTCACTGACAAGGGTCCAACCCCTGGCAGCATCCAAGGAGAGATTCTGGCCCAAGGTGCTATCATCTCACTCCTGGGCTGAGCGAGGGCCTCCTTACTTGTCTTTCCCTACTTCATCTTGTACACTCCTTTAACACATTGTGCACACTAAGGTCAGAGCAATCTTTTAAAAATAAAATCTGGTCATGTCATGTGATATAAACACACCAGTCACTCCCTTGTGCCTGGAGCACAAAGCCTTGCATTGTTAGCATAGCCTGGCAGGTAGCCCTGGTCCGCTGAGTGTCTCACCTCCAGCCCATCACATCGCTGGATGGCAGTGATTTCGGGCTATTTCATCTTCTTCCCAGACTCATTCTCTATATGTGCTGTTTCTTCCACTGTTGATGAGTCTCCTCCTCTTGGCTATAGAACTGCTATTTTTACTGTAAAAATAGTGGATGGCCAAGCGCCATTTCTCTGCGAAGCCTTCCTTGACTCCTTCATGCAGAATCAAGCAAACTTCCTCCGTGGTCCTGGAGCAATTTGTATACAACTTAAACTGCAGACCTGCTATTTATCTCAAGAAGGTCGTCTTAGCCAGCTCTCAGTTCCCTCTCCCCAGATGTCCCCCTCACCTGGGCTGTTGCAATAGCTTCTCCATGGGGCTCTCTGGCTCTGGTTTGTTCTGGTAATGTAATTGACCACTGCGGTTGGAGGGAACTTTGTTAAACTATACATAATCATGCCCGTTCCTTGGTTGGATACCTAAGCTTTCCAGAATACAGCTCAAATTCCTTATCATGTGGTGCCTAAAGTGGGGTGGGGGTTCCCAAAGCACAAAGATTTGTGGGGCCTGAGGTTCCTCTCACAAAGTAGAGGGAGCTTTTCCTTGCTGCGGGCTTTGGGTCTGTGGTCAGTCACTGGTTAACTGTGTTGGGAGTCTCATAATCCCTGGTGCCAGACCCTAAGGATCACTGGAACAGCTCCTGTGAGGGCCCTGTGGGTTGCACTGGGTAGAGGCAGGGAGATTACTCAACCCAAAACAGGTCCCAGGGTGACCTGCACTGCTAGACCAAGATGAAGGCCAAAGCCGAGTTCCTTACCAGAGGGGCCGCAACTGCGGCTTGAATTTTGATTTGCAAGTTTCTTAAACTCCATGAGCTCTGCGTGGTCCTTCTCATATGTCCTCTTCAGATTCTCCACATACTGCATCATTACTTCTGTTGCTTTTGACATGCGCTTTTCCTGCAGGGAAAGAGTGCCTGAGTGTGTGTGTGGGGGTAGTTGCAGCAAAAAGTCCATCACTGCGCACTGCTCTGTGCCAGGCTCTAGGCTTTAAGAACGGAAGGGACAGAGGGGCCCATCCAATGTGGCCCTGCTCACCCTAGGAGCTGAAGGTGGGATTCAGACACCTGTGACCGAAGTGAACAGCAGCACAGCTGCACATTGCAGGAGGTTGAAAGAAGAAAAGAATTTGCTTGTGTTTGCTGCAAATGGCAGCCAAAGCTCTGTGGAAGTGGGATGGAGCTGTGGGTGCAGGGTGTGGGCAGCATTAGGGCACCTAGACATGGGCAGGAGGGACAAATGGAATCCAGACTGGGGAACTCTGAGAGGGGTCCAGAGCAGGACCTCACAGGGCTTGTACAGCAATGAAGATTGATCCTCCAGATGGAAATCCTTTGGAGAATGAAAAGTGGTGGCATTACACATTATGCGGGCACAACAGGCACTAACCAGGGCTGTCTGGCAAACCAAGACAGAGCGGTTGTCTTGCTCATGTGGGAATCAGCAAACAGTTGGGTTTGTTCACAAGAAGAACAAATGGGTTAGGATTGGGTTGTGGAATATCTTGAATGTCAGATGAAGAATTTGGACTTATTCTGAAGAAAAAGGGGAGCCATTATGTATCTTAAATTAAGGGGGTGACATAATCAGGACATAAGTGGAGACGGGACCAAAGAAAGTGAGACTGGCGGAAGTGAGAGAAGCAGGGAAAGATACGACCAGTGCCTGAACTGGCCCAGTGAAGCTGGAGAGGAAGGTGAGGCTGGAAATGCCGAAGGCAGGGTGGGGAGTCATTTGAAGCAAGATGAAGTAGAGTGAGGGGCACAGGAAGCAGGAAACACATTTTGCAGGAGTAGGGGGTGTGCAGACAAAGAGGGATTTTCTTTGCTCAGTCCTCCTTGGGGCCTTCTAAGGGCCCAGCTCAAGTCCTGTCTGGCCCTAAAGGGACTTTTCCGTTGATTCCCTGGAAGAGGTCCTCACAGCCATAGGGGGCTGAGACCAGCTGGGTGGCTTCCTGGGCCACACTGCTGAGTCAGGAGCCCTTTCTCAGGAAGGACACAAAGATGGGTTGACCCAGGGCCTTGTCCGTTTATTTTATAGACAGCACTCAGGACTGTGCCCTAAGAACATCCTCTCACGCAACTAGCGCAGCAGGACTGGGCCCACGATAACAGCAATATTAATAATGACACCAAAGTGTTGTGCAAGTATTTTAACATCCTATGCAGACACCTCAACCATCTTCATTTTACAGACATGGAGCAACTGGCCCAAGGTCACTCAGTACTGGGGGGGGTGGAGCCAGGTTGGGAACTTGGTAGTATGACCCTGTAGCACCTTGCTGGAGCTCTGCACTTCAAGACTTCAAAGGGGCCTGCAGCCCAGCTTTGCCACGCGTCAATGCTATTACAGTGTCTGTATTCCTTATCCAAAATTCTTGGGACTAGCAATGTTTTACATTTGGGATTATTTTTCAGATTTGGGAATATTTGCGTATATGTAATGAGATATCTTGGGTATAAAACCCAAGTCCAAACATGAAATTAATTTTTGTTCTATATGTACTCATAAGGTGAAGACAATTCTACAGTATTTTTAGTACAACTAAGTTTTGACTGACTTGTGGAAATTTCTGTGTGTAATATCAAAAAATGTGGAATATTTAGAATTTCAGATTAGGAATGCTCAATTTGTGCCTTTCTGGGATTTTACATCTTCATCTGGGAGAAAAAGATAGTTACTTTATAAGATTACTAGGTAGATTTAGTGAAAGAAAGCTATTTCCCTAAAGCACATTTTGCCTAGTAGTAGTTCCATGGAAAGAGAAAGAAAGAAAGAAAGAAAGAAAGAAAGAAAGAAAGAAAGAAAGAAAGAAAGAAAGAAAAAGAAAGAAAGAGAAAGAAAGAAAGAAAGAAAGAAAGAAAGAAAGAAAGAAGAAAGAGAGAGAGAAAGAAAGAAAGAGGAAGGGGTTCTGTAGCCAGATGCGTTTAGGAAACACATAGGTAAAGCTAAGCAGGCTTCTTTCTTACAGCTCCCTAAAGCCAACACACTTAGAAATTGCCAAGAAAGGAAGACACTTCATAGGACCCCCTCAAACTTCACAGAATGCCTTTGCGAAGAAGTACCTCAGAGATTTAGTAGGCCACCAAAAGTACTCTGAATGATACCCCAATAACCTATACAAGACTTCTGGCCTAGAGCCAGCCGTCCCTGGGTAGTACCTGCAGTTGTCTGTGCTCATGTCACCATGTTAGTCAAATGGGAGCAGAGTCAGTCAGCAAGGCTGAGGGTGGTGGGCCTCACCTGGCGGACAGCCCCAACCACCTCAGCCCGGCTGGAGAGGCGGGCGGCCAGGCGGTGCAGGACGGCAATGTCCTCCAGCAGCTTCTGGTAGGTCTCACGGTGCTCACAGTGGTTCCACAGCGATGCTGAGGACTGAATAGCAAGAAGGAGCATCACCCAGGGCCCTCACATAGTGCTATGGACCCAGGGTCTGTGTCCCCTCTAAATGCATGTGCTGAGCTCCTAACCCTTAATGTGAGAGATTCCTGAAGTAAAGACTCCAGTGTTTGATTAGGTCCTGAAGGTGGGGCCCTGGGAATGGGATTACACAAGGGGCTCCAGAGAGTTCTCTTGCCCTCTTTCTGCCACGTTGGGGTATAATGAGAAGTTGGCAATCTGCAAGCCTGCAGAGGGCACTCGCTTGAACCTGACCATCCTGGCACCCTCACCTTGGACTTCCGGTCTCCAGAACAGTGAGAAATAAATGTTTGTTGCTTAATCCACCCAGTCCATGATGCTTTATTATAGCAGACTGAGCTAACTAAGACACAAACCAAGTCTGGACCTGGCTTTCATGAGACAGTCCTAGACCTCATCCTGGCTGAGAGACAGGGCCTCTGCAGGGCCTGGGTCACAGCATGTTCTTGGGATTGGCGAGCCCAGTGTGGACACATCACACCTGGCCGGCCTGAATGCAGAAGTCATGTGTGGGCCACCCTGCCGCCTCCTGAGAAGCTCCCAAGGGGTCAGAGGCCTTGCCTGCAACTCTGGGGTAACCAGCTTTCAAAATATCTGCCTCGGCTCCTCCCAGCTGTCTGAGGAAAACTCTGTCAGATTTTACCCCATTTCTCATTTCAGGAGACTATATGTGGAGACTGAGAGGAGCATGACCCTTGACATGGCCCTTGGAGCAGTCCCTCCCGCAAGGACTCCATGGTCAGCCTTCCTAGTTACCGTAATGGAAGCTTTGAAATTTTCCAGTTCCTTCTCGGTGTCCTCTTCGGTCAGGTTGCGTTCTCTTTCAGCCTGGGTAATTCTAGATTCCAGGGTATAGCTGTCATTTCTAAAGGCCAAGGACAGTTGTACAAACACGTTCTGTTGGGAACAAGAGTGTGGGAGAAGTGCTAGGAGGAGTTACTGAAGGGGACAAGGCAGCTAGTGTGCTTCTTGGTTGAACATTTCACAAGAGCCCCAGTCACCAAGGCTGCCATGGGCAGGTGAAACTCACCCCACAGTAAAGCACACAAAAGAAGCAGTGCGGGGGGGCACAGCGACCTGAGCCTGTGCTAGGTCCTCCCTAAGCCCAGAAGATCAGATGCATTTTACCAAAACACAATAAGAGAATTACACTCTGCTTTCCCCTGGATTTTGAGAAAATTACATCTATTTTTAAATTAAAACTCGGGGAACTAGAGTTGATTGTATAAGCCGTTTGGATTAATGATGGGATTTTGTGGCATGGGGGATTTTGGAGATTTTGCATCAAACCTTTGTCTTTAAATAAACCCCATTTGATAGTTAAGCCTTGTTGACTTCAAGTGAACTTCAAGTAGCACCTAGCCTGAACATTTCAAATCCTGCATTCGTAGCAGCTTTAAGTAGCTGTCCAGAGATTCAGTAAAACCAGCGATGATTAGGAAAAGCTTTCTGGAATAAATATTCTATATCAACAAATGTAGTGTGTCATTCATGAGTGAATTTTTAAAAGGTATTGACCAAACATGGAATTTCTGGAATAATAGGAAACTACTGCCGAGGAGAAATAGACAGATGGACTCCATACAGGAAGGAAGGGAGGAAGGGCCTTCAATTATATGGCCTTTATCTCCTGTGCCTGAGTCCAGTGGTAGCAGATTTATACTTTGAGGTCACTCACTCTGCTTGAGCTCCTGAAGTCCATGTACCATGGCCCACTGTGGACAGACATCTCCAAATAGAGAACTGAAGGCACTGAACAGATCCCATAACAATGATGACATCAATATGCAAATTACTTCTTATCAATCATCTACTACTTGCCAGCATGGCTATAGATTTTATAAACCTTACCTCATTTAATTCCGCAACAACCTTTGGGGTGGGAACTGTTATACCTATTTTATGAGCAAAGAAACTGAGGCCAGAGAGGTCATCCAAAATGACAGATAATAGCAGAATCAGGACTTCCCTTTGGGCTATCTGATCCCAAAGCTGGTTTTACTTCAGTATACTCGGAGCTGAGCATATCAATTCACATATGAGGAAGGATCTGGTCTTTAAATAAACCACCCAGAAGCCCATGTTCACAAATGTCAAAGTGGGCTTTGTGCTCATAGTCCAGCAATAGGGATTCTCTGATCCACCCAGCACCAGTCAAGTCTCTGAGTCATGTCTACCACTTAGTTCCCTATACCTGGGTAAGGTGGGTTCCCTTACCTTAGGTATAGGGAACCACTTAGTGCCACATACCTGGGTCATCTTAACACAGAGACTCCTGAATTCAATGAGAACACATTTTGGTAAGTACTGGATCTGAGACTTCCAGTAAGTTATTTGAACACTCAGTTTTCTCCTTTGTTTTAACACCTTCTCTACTTGCTTTGCAGAGCTGGTGGTTCAGCTGAACGGAGGGGTGAGCATTGCAATCATATGCACATTGCAATCTGGTGCACAGCTGTCGCTGCAGCGGTGGTGGACATTTCATAGCGTCCATCTTCCTTGGACAGTGATCGCATCATGTTTCACCACCTTTTCTCTGGTAAGTTCTCTTTGTCCGTCAACACCTTTGCCACAATGAAAACAAATTCCTCGCTGGGGATTTAGCTCAGTGGCTTAAGCGCCTGCCTGGCAAGCGCAAGGTCGTGAGTTCGATCCCCCGTACCAAAAAAAAAAAAAAAAGAAGAAAAGAAAACAAATTCCTCTCTACTCACTCGCCAGCCCCACTGGGACGAGGGAGCCCCCAAAGCACTAATGGTCACATCAGGGAAGGCTGTGCTGTTGACAATCCAGCTGTCAAATGAGCTAGCTCCCTGCAGCTTAAACCCTCAGAAGGCAAACACCTTTGCCCTCTCGACCAAAGACTAAAACTTGAAATCTGACCATCTTTCAATAATTTTGAAATAAATCTGGTACAGTTTTGCAACCTCCCAACTGAGTTTATGCATCAAATTCATACATTTAAAGAATACAGACAACCCTTGAAAGAGCACAGAATTTCCAGCTACCTTCTCATATCTGACCTAATTGAGGTGGGAGTGGGAATCTCAGTGGTTTCAGTAGGGCTGGGCACGAACGTACAAGTTGCACCATAATCGCTTGTCTCATTTTTATGTAAAGATATCCAGAGATATCCAGGGCCAGAGTCTGGAGGAAGGAATGTTTTGATAAACCCAGTCAAGCAGACAATACATTTCATGAGCACTCAAGCCACTTACCTCGACTTCCTTTTCAGTGAGTGGAGGCGCACTGTGGAAGAGAAAAAAATGCACAAATGAACATTATCCAACCTGTTAAATAAACCAAGTGATCCACAGTGGAGTTGGTGAGATAGAAACAGTGGAGAGCCCCCTTTGCATGTCGTGTCATCTGTGAGATACTGGCCCTTACAGGGGTAGCGTGGGAGAAAACACTGGATCCCGGTGTCAGCGCTGTGGCAGTGTCACTCCTGACTCTGACTTTAGAGAAGTTATTTAACCTAAGCCTCAGATTTCTCATCTGTAAAATGGGAATTCTATCATCTACCTTGTAGAAATCTTATAAGGAATATGTGTACATATGATGGAAATATAGCTCAATTGTTTACATAAAAATATTATGGTAAATGCCACATTGTCATTGATCTCCCTCAAAATACCTCCCTCACTTTAAACACACTATCTGATCATTCTTGCCACCTTGGGAAGCATTTCTGAAAGTCCTTGATGAGTTGTGATATGTAGTTTTTAAAAATACCATCAATGCTTCTGCTGAGTGCCATCCAACAGAAAGGAAGCTCCTGAAAACATGACCTTACCCACCAGACCTGGCACCGTGTGACTTTTGGATCTTCCTCAAGGTCAAAGTGACTAAAAAAGATACATACATTGAATTGATTCAGGACACTGAGGCAGCCACAACAGCACAACTAATGATACAAAAGAGGACTTCCAGAAATGCTTCATAAAGTGGCAAGAAAGATACGGTATGTTAGCTGAATGTGGTGGTGCAAGCCTGCAATCACAGCACTTTTGGGAGGCTGAGGCAGGAGGATCCTTGCAAGTTTGAGAGCAGCCTTGGCTGCAAAGTGAGTTCAAGGCCAGCTTGAACTGCAAAGTGAGACTTTGTCTCAAAAAGACAAAAAACAAAACAAAACAAGATAGGGTATGTTTGAAAGAGAGGGAGCATACTGAGGGGGACCAATGACAATAAGTCTTTTACTATAATACATTTTATTTATTAAAACATTCAGAGTATTTTTGGACCAAACCTCATATATATGAATATGCATGTATATAAATGCGATCTGACCTCCATATCTGTGGGTCCTACTTTCCTGAATTCAACCAATAGCAATGAAAAACATTAAAATAATTTGTGCTTGTACTGAACATGTATAGACTTCTGTGGGATAACATTCTCTAAACAATACAGTGGAACTCCTCTTTATATTGCATTAGGTATTATCAGTCATCTAGAGAAGATTTAAAGTACACGGGAAGGTATGTGTAAATTATGAGCGTATTATGCCATTTTATACAGGGAACTTAAGCATTTGAGGATTTTGGTGCCCACATACAGGGGTCGATCCTGGACCCAATTCCTCTTGAACACTGAGGGACAAATGTGTATGACACCCACATTTGGCAGACACCTGGCAGGGAATATTGGCTATTGTTATTATTTTTCCACATGGCTGTGAGAAATTAGTAAGAAAATGGCATGCATTTGTAATTTACAGACCTTCTATGCATCTGAGTTGCCTTTACAGGTTTTCTGGGATTATGGAGGCCTGCAAAGGCTGACCCTCTTCTACCCAAAGGCTGTGACCAAGGTCTGTGTGGGTCAGAGAACAGAAACTAGGAGAGTTGGCTGGAGCTCTTTTCTACAGTGAGGCCCCAATGGCTGGCAGCAGACTGGCATGTGTTCCACCTGGCACCTAGGTGTCCTTCTGAGGGGCTCCATATTATGTACAGTTTCCACAGCTGTCCCCAGCAAGCAGTCCCTTTATCTGCATGCTGGCTTAGGGTGGCTGCTACCGCCACTGCTCTTGCTAGAAACTAAAACTGGCCCCAGATAATGTAAATAACACACAGGCCCTTTCCTGTGCTGGGTGGGAAGACTGGGAGGGGTCCGACCAGCGTCACAGGGAGCAGCCATCAACAAGCTTCTCAGGAAACACGGTTTCCTCCCTTTCACGGGTGCAGAGGGACCTCGAGAGCAAAGGTGGGGTCAGCCATCTCTGTAAGGGGCTGGAACTCACCCCCATGAGGGACTGTGGGAGCCTTCCTGTCAGGATAAGACAACAAGACCCCATCGCTACGAAGTCAGCAGGGAACAGAGCATGCGATAAACAGTCACAGAGATGTCCACTGCTCACAATTCCTGTCACAGCCACACCCAGAGGGCCCGCTCCTCTGAGCATCCACTCTACCACCATATCCAGCAAACACACACTGTCTCAATGGTTTATCAAACCCCACTGAATGTGCCTCTGATTCATGGAAAGTTACATATATACCGTGAAAGTTACATACTCTCATAATTAGCCAAACTTATCTTTGTACTCTAATGACTCACATTCTACTTTTTTACTACAGAGTACAACCAGTTTTTTGTTTTGTTTTGTTTTGTTTTATGTTGAAAACCACAAGGGCTCATGTGGGTATGATTTAGGCAAGGAATCCATGTAACTGGCCAGTGTTGGTGCAAAACTATGTCTTGGAAACTGGCATTGGCAGCTGGGAGCCAGGGTTGCGGGCCTCCAAAGGGAGAGAGTATCTTTTCATGTGACCACTTATATCTCTTCTTTGAAGGAATGGCTATTTAAATCCTTCATCCATTTTCAGCAATTGGTTGCCTTTCTATTGATCTATAAGAATTCTTTACATGTTCTAGAAACAAGTCCCTTGTCAGATAAATGACTTGTAAATATTTCTCCCATTCTGTGAGTTGCCTTTCACTATCTTGATGGCAACATAGCAGTTTTTTTTTATGAAGAACTTTTCATCTATTTTACAAATCTTGTTGCTTATGCTTTTGGTGTCATAGCTGAAAAACCATGAACTAATCAAGATCGTAAAAGTCTACTCCTATGTCTTTTTCTAAGAGCTTTAAGGTGTTAGGTCTTATATTTAGATCTGCAGCCCATTCCGAGTTAATTTTTGTGTGAGATAAGGTTGTAACATCAGTCTTTTTCATTTGGCTGTCAAACTGTCTCAGTATCATTTGTTGCAATTATGATTCATCAAAATCTTTGTGTGGATGGCTTCCTCTCGTCAGTTGTATATCAGATTGCTTATTACCTTATCACAGGGGGCTTTCTTGACACCCTAACCAGTGTTTCACCCCCATGTCTCTACTGCCTGGTCTTCCTTGCAACTTCACTACTTCAAATCTGCAAGCTGTTTACTTTTCAGCCAGTTATCAAGTACCTGTTATATACGAACAGTGTCTTAAGTCCCTGTGAATCCGTGACAGAGCACTCATGACCTCTACGTACAGGCCAAGAGGCTGAGGCTCAGAAAGCAAAGCACTTTCTCTGTATGAGTGGAAGAAGTTTGGTAGGTTTTCCAAATGACCTTTCTGCATGTGCTTCTGAATATTGTACATCTCTGTCTCTACAAATGTCAGACCTTGAATCTCCCAGTTACAGGTAAATTGTGTATCTGGACTGAAACCCCATCTTCTGGCACAAAACTGACCACTCTCTGTTATCATGAGCCTCTGGTGACCTTTGTGTTCTCAAGGGCAGTGCCGCCCCTGAAGCCCACCTGGTCTTTGAATTGGAAACACCAGCCTGACCCTTATTCTTTTTGTTTTAGATGCATTTTTCCCTGCCTGGACCACTGGACTTGGGCCTTTCTAGGGTTAAGAACCAAGACTTTCTCTTTGGTGTTCCATCCAGCATCTATCTAACACAAGGCCACGCAAACCAGGGTCTTCTGCAAGCCGTGTTCTGATTTTACCTTCCTGGGAGAGACTTGTGGACCCGCAGTTTTCGCAGCAGCACATCAGAAATATTGGGCATGACATCCAAGCCAGTCTTCGACTCTTCGTCCTCAGTAGCTGGAGAGAGTTCAGAAGGGACCCCTGAAAAACAAGAGTGCTTCCTCATCACATATCTATTTCGAACTACAGTTTCAAACCACTGTAGTACTATTGGTGACTAGCCTCAGGGTGCCTAGAAGGACTTTAACACTAATAAACAGCTATTTATATGCCAGGAATTTTTTTTTAATTTTAAAGAGAATAAAACAAAAGAAGACAGGACAAAACAGATCAGAACAGAACAATATAAGCAACACAGCACTTTACAACAAGACTACTGGATATTAATGGTAGCTACCATAATGTCTCCTTATTTGAAACAGTTGAGCATAGCTTCACACACAGTAATATCAAACATAACAAAATAGTATAAAACCATTCAAGAGAATGAAAGTATTACAAGGCATTCTGAGCCAAATAACAGAAAATGAACAATGGCTACTCTAATATCTCATTTTCCATAAAAAATTTGTTTATAGTATGACACATATTAAAATCCAATAAGACACAGCATGATAGAACCAATGGTAATAGGAGAACAAAAGCATGGTAGGACTTCAAAGCAAGATGATATTAAATCAGCAATGGTTGCCATAATGTCTTATTTTCTTCAAGATAGCTGTTCATACCATCACACATAATAAAATCAAACAAAACAGAATAAAGCCATTCCAACTGATGAATGAAAACATTATAAGGCTTCAAAGCAATGTAATGGGGAATCATGATTACCCTAAAATCTTATGTACTCTTACCATTTCTTACACTAGCAAACTATACAGTATTTATACATGTGAGTTTGGTTTATTTCACTTATGAGTATGGTCTCAAGTTGCATCCATTTATTTATAAATATCTCAATGTGATCATTCTTTATAGCTGAGTAGTACTCCATTTTATAAAAATACCACAGCTTTTTAATCCATTCCTCAGTTGATGGGCACTTAGGTTGTTTCCAAGATCTGGCTATTACAAATTGTGCTGCTATAAACATGGGTGCACATATATCACTGCGGTATGATGTTTTCAGTTCTTCTGGGAATATGCCTAGAAGTGGAATAGCTGGGTCAAATGGGACTTCCAAACCCAGCTTTTTGAGGAATCTCCAGACTGACTTCCACAGTGGTTGCACCAGTCTACACTCCCAACAGTGCAGAAGAGTTCCTTTTTCCCCACAGCCTCTCCAACATTTGTTGTTGGTAGTTTTTTTTTTTATCCTATATACCAGGAAATTTATAATTGTCACCTTAGTTTATCACAATGACCCAAAGAATTAGAACACAATTGTTCCATTTTAGGTAATCCCAGGCTCTGCAAGGCTCAGCAACTTGCTTGAAATTACAGACCTAGTAAATGGCATAGCTTCAAACCATAGTCTCTCTGCTCCAAATCTTTCTTCCTATGGCTCTTTGTAGTACTAAACAAGATCTTATGTTTGGAATCAGATATTGGTTTCTGGTAACTAGAAGCTGGTTGGGTATTTGGCTACTGTGTTTGGGGGGGGGAGACTTCTCAGGAGGTCTCTTGCCTAGTTGTTCTTCCTCCAATATATTAAATAGCTGCATCTTTCAGTGTCTACCTAGAAATCAGCATCTAGTTCTATAGCCCTATGGGTAGGAACAGAAACAGGAATTTTCCAAGGCAAAGCTTCAGATCATTTGACTTTTTACAGATCTCAAGCATGGATGCCTACTAATAATCAGAGCCAAACAAATGACTGATTTTGTTTTTTTCCTGAAACCATGCTGGAGCTGTGTTCTGATAACAGAAAGAACAAACCAAGTATCATTTTCCCATTTGAAGATAGTTCCTGTGTTTCTTTAAAGCTTCCCTTCTCCAGGCGCCAGCCACATTTCCCAGCTGCACATCTCCAGCTATGATCCGTGGTCTCTAAATATCATTCCACGCCCGCACACTCAGGTGTGCTGCTGTCCATAGGCCCAGCCACGCTCTTTCACAAGTTCAGCCTAGGATGTCACTAGCAAACATCTTTGGCACTGGCAATTGTTATTTGTGCCGAACAGACTCACTGTGCTTTGTCACGCATTAAACCTTGCATCTCTCTTATTCGACCCACATCAATTATCTTCATTCTATACGATGACCAATTTCCATTTGTATGCAGTAATTTATACTTCTTTATGCTTTGTTATCTCTTGTGGGCTTTAACCTAACAACTTTCCAACTTTAATCATTTTCCAGGGTTGTAGACCAAATTAGAGATCAGGACTATAGGTACAATAATTGTGCCAGCCATCAAAATGAAACTAAGATTTGGTATCATGCAAACAGCAGCCTCATCAAAGGAGACCAGGGGGAGAGAAAAAGAGATATAGTTGGGATCAAGGTAAAGAAAGTTGCACTACTTTGAGCTTGCCAATAACAGATTGCATTCATCACCTCCCTGATATTCAAGGTATCCATGAGCCAGTCCTGGTGACAGCATCTGTAATCCTAGCACTTGGCAGCTGAGGCAGGAGGGTTGCTGTGAGTTTGAGGCCAGTCTGGGCTACATACTAGTTTAAGACTGGTGTGAAATACATGGTGAGACCCTGTCTCACAAAAAAAAAAAATTAAAAAAAGAAAAGAAAAGAGGTATCTAAACAAAGACTGGCAGGCCATCTATTAGAGGTAGGACAGTCAGCAATTCTCTAGGCATAAGAGTGGGCTAGATGTTCTCCGTCAAGTCTTGGGCTCTGTCCTGGCATCCATTGCTCTCTGACATTTCCATGTGACAGATGGTGAACCTTGTTTTGCCTCTGACTTCACTCTACATTTATGTTACCCAACCAACACAGCAACAAACCCATTAGGTGGTACGCTCCTGAGAACTCGGTAAGAGTCGCTGAACCATTCAAAGTTTAATAACGAAGTAAAAGCCCTATTAGGGGGTTTTACCTGAAAAATCCTCTTTATTAAGGGAGAGAAGAAAAAAGTAAAGAAAAAAGGAAGGAAGAAATAAAAGTACAAAAAGATCAAGTTGGGGCTCCTAGGTCTTGTTAAAATAGCTACCCGATGAGTGACCCCAAAATTAGAGGGTCTCAGGACCAACTACTCTTCTCTTAAAAGCAGCCAAATTAACAACAGAAAAATTTAAAAATATATGAATAATGCTCAAATATGTGAAAAGGAAGTATTCTTTAAAAGGAGTGGCTAGCAAACAGCAGACATTATTAGGAATAAATGTGGAGTTTCTATCTGTGATAACCTTTTCTTCTTTCCTGACAGAACAAGTTTTGGTTTTGTAATTTTTATTTTGGCAGCACTGGAAATTGAACCTGGGGCCTATGCACTGAGCTACATCCCCAGCCCTTTTTGAGTTTTTCATTTTGAGACAGAGTCTCACTAAGTTGCTAAGTTTCCGAGGCTGAGCTTGAATTTTCAATCCTCCTACCTCTCAGCCTCTAAGAATGCTGGGATTACAAGTAGGTGCCACCACTTTTAACTGCCAAGAATGAACTTTGAAAGGAAGATGGGAAAAATTCTGACAAAGAGTGCAAAGTGGGAAGGCAGGTGACTGGAGGGTGTGAGTAGGCAGCCTATGGAAGAGATTCAGAAACTTTCTTTAAAACAGAAGTTCTCCATTCTTTCTTAGTAACATATCAAAAGAGAAGAAAAGGACAGAAAAACACTGCCCATGTTGCCATTAAGTTTTTATGCTGGGAAGTAAAGGAGTGGAAAGGAAGAACAATTGCACAATATTCTATCAGAGTTGCTTACCTTGAACCATATGGAGGGATTTACCAGTGAGGAAATTAAATAAAAATTAAGCAAATAAAACAGGTTCATCTGATAGAGTGAGTGGCAGGATATGCATGGAAAGCCCCATTTGAAGTTACCACCACTCACACTCCCCACTTCTCAAAAATTGCATAGTGGGCAGATTCCTGGGATTTTGTCTGTATTTTCCATCTTTTGTCTGGCAAAGGTTTAAGTTAGATCTGGAAAATAAATACCTGGGCAGATTTTCTCTATAAATCTACCCTCAGTTGGTGAAACAGTCTAGAACTCACCACTCTGCACCTAAGGGTAAAGATACTCCCTCGATTTGATATAATAAACTCAGGTTTTGGGCTATGAATTACAGAAAAGAGCAGGAACTAACCCTACCAACACTACCACTCACAGCTTTATCTGAACTTCCTCCCCTCCCCATCATTCAAGTAGTAGCAAAGCAAACACAGAGGTGCAGTCTTCAGCTAAAGTGCTAAAGGGAGAGGTCTCAGAGGAGGCAGGAAGGAGTCAATGAAAATTAACCCACACAACGTAGATGTAAAGAGAAAATTTAGTAGAAATGTTCAGATTGCAAAGAAATAAAGTGAAAACAAATGGCATGGCAACTATACAAAAATACCACAGCCAAAAGAGGAAGGAAAGAAGGAAGGAAGGTAGAAAGGAAGGAAAAAGGGAAACATGTAGGAGACAGATGTCTGGGTGGAAACAGAGCTGCAAGAAACACGTCAAAAAATGCAAAAGTGCAACTCTGTACAAAATACATACCACAAATGCTTTGACTCTAAGAGAAATCAGAACTTGAAAAAAAAAAGGAAAGAAGAAATCAGCAGCAGAATGAAATGATCATACAGAAATGGAAGATTTCTATTTAAGGAAATAAATTGAAGACCTTAATAGCAGAACTAATCAAGAAATTGGAAAATATGGAACTTGCCAAAATTTTGGAAAATGAAGGAATATAGCTTCAAATTAAATTAGTGAAGAGGGTGGAAGAGAATGAATGATCATAAAAAGTACAAAGAAGGAAAGAGAGATTCAAGTATATGGAGATAGAATATATGGACCTGGAGTCAAAGTGCTGTTGACCACTCTAAGGATTACATTACCTCTGAAATAGTGAAGCAAACACATGCAACAAAGAATATATTCAAAGACATAACAGAAGAAAACTTTTTCAGTTGAAGGGGAATGCTGAACTTATAGCTGAATAAATATATCATTTAAAAAACAAAAAAAGAAGATAGGTAAAGAAATTCTTCAGCTACCTTCACAGAGAAAAGAAAACACCTACCATGTGAGACTTAAACGGTGCAAAAAATCAGCTAGCGTCAGACCTTTCTACAACACTAAATACAACAGAGCAACATCTGCAGAGTTACGTAACCATGCAAGCTGTCCTGTAAGAATAAGAGAATGTTATCACATATGTTAGAGCTCAGGGGACATAACACTGATCTCTCTAGGAAAACTAGAATCATGAAACTTGGGTAATGAAACCCTGTTAAATGAGACATAAGTTGAAACAGTAAATTTGGGAATGGTAAGCCATGGTAAAGGGACTAGGAGTGAACATGACATCATTTTACATATAAGTCTAAGACTAAACAACTGTACAAACCATGGTTTCAGAACAAAGTGTAAATATTACAACCTTGAAGATATACAAAGAATTCAGCAACTGTATAGGAGGAGACAGAAAGGCAAGAAGAAATTTGAAAGGAGGAAAGAAATACCACCATTTTTCTTATCCCAAGAAGTCAGTAGGTATTATTGTAGTAACAAAATATTCCAATTTTCTGTATTCTTGATGGTCTGGTATTTGTGGTTTTAATACTAGAGAGACTGTTCCTTCCAAAGCTAGCTAATACCTGGAAATAGTGAAAAACTCTCCTTCAAGTGTACTCTCATTGTACAAACCAACCAGTCCAGTTCCGGGTGTGGTGGCACACAGCTGTGATTCCAGCACTCAAGAGGCTGAGGCAGGAGGATTGCTGAGAATTCAAGGCCAGCCTGGGCTATGTAGTGAGTTCAAGACCAGCCTGCACTCCAAAGTAAGACCCTGACTCCAAAAGCAAACACAAACATACAAAAAACCCCAAACAAACAAACATTAACCAGTTTAGAACCACCAACTAGCTCCTTTATCAAAGTACCCTACACCAAGCTAATATTTTCCCTGCCCTAAATCACTGAGGGTCAGGTATCTAAAACTAGGCACTTCCCTTCTAGTCTGGAGCCTGCCAAAATTGTTTAAACTCTCGTCCTGAGCTTTTTCAGGGTATCTGCCCTGCCTTGCTGATTCTTTTTCTTGAAAGGCCCAGAATAGTCCATTCTTCCTCTTCCTCTGCCTCCTGACAGACCCTAGCTAGTCCTTCCCTCTTCCTCTGCCTCCTGACAGACCCTAGCTAGTCCTTCCCTCTTCCTCTGCCTCCTGACAGACCCTAGCTAGTCCTTCCCTCTTCCTCTGCCTCCTGACAGACCCTAGCTAGTCCTTCCCTCTTCCTCTGCCTCCTGACAGACCCTAGCTAGTCCTTCCCTCTTCCTCTGCCTCCTGACAGACTCTAGCTAGTCCTTTTCCGTGTGTCTGTGCATGACGTGCTGAACCTCCTCTCCTTAGGGATTTTTGAATGTAAACTTGTTCCTTCATGATAATCATATTTGCATGTGTATCTTAGCACACCTGCTTAAAACAAATGCTGGGTACAAAGTTAGGAAAACCATCCAAATTTTAACACACGGAAAACAAAACCCAAAACTATCACAGTGACTCCAGGCCCTTAATGCACTTCATAATATGTTTTCAAAACTTTTAGAAACTAATTTCCCTCCTTTGGTGGAAGAAATTACCAAAATTCAACAAGTCTTACAGTTTCATTTCCCTTTCGTTCAAGCTCAATTAAATTATAATTCTTTTTATTTTGAAAGAGTACATCTAATATAATCTCTTTGCTTCTGCTTTTCTTCTGTATTGGTCAGAAAGGGGTTAGGTATAAGCTTTTTAATTTTTTTATTTGTATTTTTCATCATTACTTGCAACTCTGAATAATGAACATGAACTAGTTTTCACAAAAACAACAAAATCATTTTCAAAATATCTGCCTGTACTAGGTCATTCCAATGAAAATATTTGTTTCTGACCATTGCAGAGATATGGATAAATAACTTTTGGGACTCTAGTTAAAGATGCTCTGAGGACAAGATGACCCCAAAGATCAAAGCTACTGGCTGGGGTTCACTTTTTTTTGCATCTGCCTTCTCAGGGAGGCCTCTTCCCTCTGTGAGCCCGAGGCCCTGAGGCTGGACTCGGGGTGCCTGGAAGGACTGCCCAATTGATGTACTTCTCAGCCTCAGTCTGAATCTCTCAGAGTCCAGGTTCGCCTCTTAGACACGACCACGTAAGTAAGGAGAATAAAAATCATTTCAGTGGCCACTGTTTGTGGAACATCAACTGTACATTAGATACTCTATCTTGTTTACTCCTTACAGGAGCCCTCCGAAGTAAATACTGCTAAGCTCATTTTCTGAAGCTAAACAGATTTCAGGGGTTAGTTCCTCAGTGGTAGAGTCAGAAAAACCAAAGCAGGTCAGTCAGACTGTTGTACCCCAGCTGCTTCCCATGGGCATCCAGTGTGTCCAAACCCAAAGATGCTGTCATCCTCTCCTGTCAACTCAGTCCTGATGAACGTCACGGTCACAGCACAGCCAAACACAGACCTAGGGGCCTTCCGGGTCTTCCCCTCACCAGGTCCTGCCAACCTCGCCTCCAAAGGGCCCTCAAATTGTCCCCCTGTATCCCTTCTATCCCATAGCTCCCTGCCTCCAGCCTCTCCTCTCCTCCAGCTTTTGTCCAGGAGAATTACACTAAAACACAGCATTGGTTCTGGGGCTTCCTTACCTGGTCTCCAAAGTGTCCTGAATGAAATTTAAACTCATAAATTGGCCCTCAAAGAATTCATCCTCTCTAATGATAGCCCAGAGCTCCCACCTTGCTGCCTGTCTCTCTGGGACACACGGCCCACACTTGGTTCACACAGAATTTCCTCTGTTCCTGAAACACTCAGGCCCTAGATGATCCTCATGTGTCTTTGCCCCTCCTGTTTCCCTGTCTCAAATGGGGTGCCTTTCTTTTTCTCAGGTAAAATCTGCTCCTCCCCAAACCTTCCCTGCCTTGGCCACCTAAACAGTCTGCAGCCTTCTCTTTGTTCCTAATTGCTTCATGTTCTGTGAAAGTCTTATCACAATGTGTGGCAGTGACTTTGTCTACCCTGCATTCCTCTCCCGCACAGCAAAGGGGAGTGAATTTTTATTGTGTGCATACTACTTTCCAGGCAATGGGCTTAGAACTAAGGATACAATGCTGGTGAAATTAGCATGACACCATCCTCTTGGAGCTTATTATCAGAGGGGACAGAAATTATTTAGAGAAAAAGCCAAACATTTCATTTCACACTGTGATAGATTTACAAAGGAGAAGTAGTCTGGAGGTGCCAGGAAAGCTCTCCTTAGCAAAGTGACGTTTGACCAGACACGGCTTCTGATTAAACAGGAGGTCATTAGGTAAAGAGGAGGAACATTCCATGCAGGGGGAATAGCACTGCCAAGCCTCAAAAGGGGGACGAATGAGCTGTGAAGGAAAGCCAGTGTTAACAGTGAGGAGTGAGCGGCCCGGAAGAAGCAGGGGAGGTGGGTGGGGCCAGGGTCACCTAAGGATCCCAGTGCTCATTCTAAGAGCAGAATGAAGTCCCTGAAGACACAGATGTAGATTTGCATTTCGGATTCCTCTGGCTGCTGTGTTTGTGGAGATGGAAACTGGATGAGGGACTGGTTTGGAGGCTGCTGAGGGAGCTGGACAAGGGTCTCTCCCCGGTGCCTGGGTTCGAACCTTTTTCATATAATGCAGCCACAGCATACAACTTAGGAACTGGCCCACACCAACCCACATCTTTGCCTAGAAATAACCTGCAAATGATCAAAGAGCAAAACATGGTACAAAATGGTCCCTAAAAAGGCAACCTTTTGGCTTGTTGGGAAGATCAGATACAGCAGGGAAAAAAGGGCCTCCCAGTCCTCGGAAACTGAAGGACGGCCAAAGTGCTGAAGCCTCTACAAAGTTCTGATAAGAATCTTCCCCATCTCCCAAAGGAACAGCCAACAAGCATCAGAAGAGACTCGAGTTTTCCTCATGAGCTCCTACATGCTTTTGAATTTGGAGCACTTTCTGGCCAGCGCTTACAGTGCTCCCAAAGCCTTTGCACTGAGCCCTGCAAGCAAAGGGGCTCCCCGGAAGTAAGAGAAAGGAGTTATCGCTCTGCAGACAGCGATCTAACAGGTACCGCTCTCCACCTCAAGTTTCTAGCCCTGTCCTGTGCACCGTGCAGCGCACAATACAAGAATGTCCTACTGGGGTGCCAAGACAGAATCTCATAACCTCAGTGACAAAAATCGACATGAATGTCAGACTCCTGCTGGAATGAAAATGAGTGAAGTAGGTCCCATGATTGTCCCCCTCCCTTTTTTGTGGTACTGGGGGTGAAATCTGGTGGTGTTCTACACAAGTTACAACTCCAGCCCTTGAAAAGTTTTTTGTCATATTTTGAGACAGGGTCTCATTAAGTTGCCCTTGCCGGGTTTAAATTTTCCATCCTTCTGCCTCAGTCTCCCTAGTAAGCAGCTGGGATTACAGTCATGAGGCATGTTTCCTGGCTGGCTCTATTTTATAGATGAGCAAAGTGGGGTGCCAAGAAAGTAAGAAACTGGCCCAAGGTTATGCAGTGGTAAATGATGACGCTTGGGCTCTGAATTTAAGAATCCACTTCCTAGAGCTGAGAGCAACTGGGAGGGAGTGCAGAGTTAGAAAAAGCCTACCACAGTCAATTTTCTTTCTCTTTCTCTTTCTCTCTCTTTCTCTTTCTTTCTCTTTCTTTTCTTTCCTTTTTATTTGCTGCTCATAGAAATCAAATTCATTTACTTGCTAACTTTGCTTCTAAGATTCAGCTCACTCCCTATTTGTACTGGACAGTGAGGTTTTGCTGTAAGTAAACTTGTGTAAGCTAAGTTGGTAGTGTGTCTATGCATTTAAGTGTGAAGAATTTTTGATCAATTGCACTTATAGGACAGTATCTCATGGAAAAATACACAATTCTATAAAGATACATGTATGAAAATGTTCATTATTTTACTTTTATAATAGAAAAAAGTGAAAATAATATAATATAAATGAGAGAATTGTTAAGTAGAAATGGCAACATGATAGGCACTTAATCATGCAACCAAATCTGCCCTTCGGAATAGACTTTAATATGAGCATATGCTCAGCTGTCCAATGAGGAGCTGTGTTTCCCAGCTTCCCTTGATACTGGTTTTTGGCCATGGGAACACGCCAGCATCTATGTAATTTGAGCTTAAAGAATGTGTACTGTGCACCCTCCCTGCCTCCAGCAGGAACCCAGATCTGCCCATGATCCAGTTTTGACCCTTGAGCAAATCTAACACCTCAGAGCATGGCCAAAAGATAACAGGGAAGGAACCAGTGTCCCTGAATACTTGCATGCAGCAGAGTTGGCCAGTGTTTGACTGGCTCACTTTTGAATTGTTACTCAAGAAAGAAATATGCTTCTCTCTCATTACTATGTTCTTGTATTTGTGCTCTCTGTGTCACAACAATTTAGAGTTTATCTTATGTAATGTAAGAAAGCTAAGGAATACTTTTAAAAGAGATACTGATATATAGAATTTGGTAGTACTTATAAAAAAACAAACTGTGACAAAATGAGTTTATTCCAGCATCCAGAAATAAGGAAGCTAGAAAAAAGGGCTTATTTCCACATATGAAAAATTACTGAATAGGCCGGGCCTGGTGGCACATGCCTGTAATCCCAGCACTCAGGAGGCTGAGGCAGGAGGATTGTTGAGAGTTCGAGACCAGCCTGGACTAAAAAGTAAGATAAAGGACAGCCTGAACTACATAGTGAGACTCTGTCTCAAAATAATAAAATAAATAAATAAATAAAATGATGTAGCACACTTTTTTCAGTAGATATTCAAAGCACATTTGATAAATGTCAACACACATTTTAAAACTTGGAAGAGAAACTTATTTCTTTGAAAAATATGTAAAATGATATGATATATAAAATAATACCATATATTTATATTTTATAGATTTTACAGCTTATTAAATATTTTATACTATAAAATAATACAATTTTAAATAATGTATTTAATAAGATGCATATTTCTGGAACAAAAACCATGACAATTCAATTTAAAAAAAGAAACAAGGCATATGTCCTCTTTATCACCATTATTGAATTGCAGAATATTGCCAGAGTAATAAACTATATTTATATATAGGTCCACACAGAAATGCACATCCATGTACACACAGAGACATACAATTAAGACAAATGGTGAACTGGACAAAATAAAAATTAAAGATGGATTGTTTATAAATTTGAAAGAGAAAGGTATTTGCAGTGTGGTCAAGAGCCTCTGAATTGGACACATCTGGATTTAAATGCTGGCTTCAGCAATTAATAACCACATGACCTGAACCTCCTTAAGCCTCAGTTTCCTCTTAAAGTGAGTATAATGTGGCCACTTCCCAACATTAAGTCAACTATTGTCAAATGCTGAGCATAGTATCTGGCATGCAGTAATCATTCTCATTGTAATGATAGTACTAGTTATTACAGTAATCACACTATCACTTGTTAATACTAATATTTATTAGACAAGAAATATATAATACAGAGTAGAAGCATGTATGCCACTAATTATCAGCTGAAATTTTTTTTCATAAATAAGCAAGTGAAACTATAAATCACATAAAATGTGCCTCTGTAACGGCATGAGAGATGTAGTAGAAAGACTTTACATCTTTCTAAGGTTAAAGAAATGGGAGTGATGGGAGGACAAATCATGTGCCTGAAAGAGAACTAAATGTTTGCAAATTAAGTAAAGGTCTATGAACTGTAAAAAAGTGGGCGGTTCTTCTGAATCCACAATTAAAGTTCTGTACAAAATAGAATAAATTTCAAACATCAGCGAAGGCTCAGAGATAGGAAATTTAAAGATCCATTAATTGGTTTATATATGAATGTAACACATGACTGTAGAAATCACAAAACAAATATAAACATTATTAAATATTATTGCAGTAGTAAGATCTTATACCTTAAAATACCTACATTGTCAAATGAAGTTAAGAGGTATTAGCTAAATAAATATAAATAAACCAAACTACAGATGAAATAGTAGATAATAGATCTATTAGATCTATTTTCCCATCAGGGAGAATAATTTTTTTTTTATTTTTTTGAGAAGCATTATTTTTATATTGATTGCAATAATGAAGGATTTCATAAAGAAAAAAGGCAATAATGATTATAATAAAACTTTATAATTTCTCCAAAATAATACATAACTAGTTAAAAAGCAAAAAATGACAGAATAATATATATTGAGAAAAAGGTAGTCAGTGAAGGGTTAATATCTGTTATGTATAGAATTTACATATGTTGCTTTAAAAAAAAAGTCTAGGACCCAGATGGATACATGGACAGAGAAATGAGTAGTTCATTCACCCAAAAAGAAAACAAAAGTAAATAAATATTTTAAAATGTTAAGCTTGAGTTTGCTTGTGAATTAATTGAAATAATCATAAAGTGGCATTTCACGGTAATAATGATTTGTTGTAATTATTGTCCCTATTATTGGTTATCTGGTTTTTACTACACAGTAGTCTGGTTAATCAGGACCAAAAACAAAGCGAAATCCAGATCCTGCTTAGAAAAAGAAGAATGTGTACACTGAAAGTAACATTGTGTGGTGGAGGTCACTTGGTAAATGCAAATATTCCTGTGCTTTGATCCAGGAATAAAGTCTGTGAATGTATCTCAAGGGAGTAATTTAAAGGAAGAAAGAAAAAAAAATCGTAGCACAAAATGTTTACAGTAGGATTGTTCATCATAGTCAAAAGAAGTGTAGACATTTGAAATACACAACTATAGAGGCATCTGCGAGAGGAAATATGCACCCATTTAATGATAAATATGAGGACAAGTCAAAATATCTGGAATTAGTTATGAAAGAAGCAAAAAGGGGTGGAGGAAAGGAAGTTATATCTATGCCATCCAATCAACTTATGAAAAATTATAAATATGGATAAATATTGGAAAGAATAAAAATTGTTGCTTTACAGAATATATGAGGTTGTAAGTGAAATTTTAAGATAAATTTTTCCTCTAAATGCTTAAATCTGCTTTAATGAACATATTTTTAAAAATAAAAGCATAATGACAAATTTTTTTAAAAATTCATTTAAAGATGACTATTTTGGGGATGGGGATATAGCTCAGTGGCATAAGTGCCTGCTTGGCAAGAGTAAGGTCTTGAGTTTAACTCCTGGTACAAAGACAAAATGGCTACTTTTTTTTAGTTTTTTTTTTTTTTTTTTTTTTTTTTTTTAAGAACAATGTCTTTTGCTTCTGGGAAGCCTCTTGTTCATACTGAATGGGGGACGTGGGGTGTTAGTGTATCCACACCAAGGCTTCTGGCTCACTGGTGACACCCAGGAGCCTTCCACAGGGCAGTCGCAAGCAGAAGGCTTCTACCCTGACACAGCCATGTGAAGTAGGGCCTCGTGAGTGGGCCAAGGACTTTGAAAGGCGGGTCAGTGGAGCCTGGGGTCCGCTGGGGGCCTCAGTGCCACAGGGGAAAGACACAGCACTTCAGAAGGTTCCTGGAAACCCCAAAGTCCTGCCGACCCCTCCCCTCAGTGCCAGATGAGCTTGTCTGAAATGTCAGCAGCTGAAAATAGCTCAACAATGCTCCACAGGATAGCAAAACCTTGAGTCTCGGAGTCAGAAGCTATGTGGCCTCATATTCCAAGACAAGAGCTTGAATCCCTGCCTCTGTTCAATGAGAGTAGCTAAAACTCAGGGTGCAAGAGGATTTCTACTCTGCGAAATGCTATCGGTGAAAAAAAGAAAGAAAAAAATCCTATAGGTGATTTATTTATTATGATTACATTAAAAGGAGTGGGACAAAATGTTGAATGCTTTCATTTTATGAGTGGCTGAGAGAAGTAAAATCCCTAGAGATAGAAAGTGGAATGGGGGTTTCCAGGGGCTGGGGTTAGGGGAAGAAAGGGGAGCTTGTGTTCAATGGACTGGTGCAGAGTTTCAGTGTGGGGGAGATGAAGACAGCTGTGGATGGAGGGTGTGATGACTGAACAAGTGTGAATGTGCTTAGTGAATGTGCTTAGTGTGCACGCTTGAAATGATTAAAATAGTACATTTTATGATATATGTTTACCACAAGAAAAAAATAAGTAAAAATAAGATATAGATAGTGAAATGCAAAGAGAAGGAAAAGAGAGGATTTCAGAGAGGGTGAGACTCACTGCCTTAAAGGACAGGTATGACAAGTCCAAGAGGGTGGCGTGGACACAGGCATAGAAGCAAGAGGTGAGCGGCCTTTGGAAGGAGGTCTGGGGAGGCCCCTCACTCCCCGTTGTCCACCCTGTGACACCATGGATATAGTTGTAGATTTTTTATGTATCTAAACAGCCTTTATACAGTCTCATTCATTCATTTAATAAATATTTATTCAGGGTCTTGTAGTGCCAGGCACTGTTGTTGCAAGCATTTAGTAATAAAACTACGCACACTGGCACGCATGCATGCACAGGCCACGAGAAAGATACTGGCCCTTGTTGGCCTCTCTTCTGGGGTTGCTAACAGCAGGTACCTAGACTACACTCACTCTGTGTACTCACCAGGCACTTTCCAAACATCGATTATGTAATCCTTTCATGCTCCTGGTAACCTGGAGCTCTAACTGGCATGCGTCTCACTCTATGTATGGCAGCTCATGACAGACCCCATGGCTGGGAAGTGGCCGAGGCTGGGTCTAAGCTGAGCAGGGTGGGAAACACTGGGAGAAGGGCTGAATCCATCAGCCAGTCTCTCCCCAGGCAGCCAGGGGTGGGGGTTGTTTACAGATTGGAGGGGGTCAGTGGAGAGCAAAAGGCCTAGAGAAAGGGACTTAGAATCACCCGAGAGGGTGGGGCTGGGATATGGACTTTGTTGTGACAGCACATTGGGATGTAAGAGATGGCTCTGGTGCCTAGAAAAAAGGAACTGGTCTATTTGGGTGGCTTCCTGGGTGTGAGGGGAAAGGCAGTGTCAAAAGTTCAAGCCTGGGGCACTTTCCAGACTCACTGGTTTGAACAAGGCCTGGGGAGTGGGCGCTGGCAGGCGGAGATGGGTTTGGGGTGCTGTGCATGGACATGGAAGGGAAGCATGATCGGCTTTACTCATTCAGCTACGAATACTGCATCAGGGGCTGCTCCATATCCAGCCCTCTGCCACCCCTGGGATGGACTCAGGTCATGGGCAGGAAGCCCAGTGCACATGCATCCGCCCTCCGTGACCTTGGGTGCACCCCCCCCCCGCCACCGCCCACCTACCTTTCTCCTGCTCTGCTGCTTCACTCAGTTCGGGAAGCTTCAGGCCCACCAGGTTCTGATTTCTCATCAGGATGTGCTCCTTTGTGTGAAAGAGAGAGACAACACTTCAGATGACAGCACCAGGCTGGGCACTTCTCTTGGTTTCCTCTGGTTCTGTGGTCACTCAGCCTTAGGTGGGAAACACAGGGGCAGTGGCAAAGGTGGGTAGGGGGGATGACTGGCCAAATTGGGGAGCACCAGCTCCTCTCTCAGCCTGGCCCAGTACCCACCATGGGTGTCACATCTGCTTTTTAAAGAGCTGGGGAACAAAGAGCTCTGAGGACAGGCAGGTCCCTGGGGTGTACATGTGGCTGTTCCTGGGAATAATCTTTGGCGATCTATCTCATGCCTGGCTGAAGCTTCCTGCCCTGCTGATTTGAGCAGGGAGGACCCACTTCCCGGATTTGTGACTTCCCCCACCTCTCAGTTCCTCAATGGCCTTCACGGTACCTCCAGGCAGATGAAGCCTGAGAGCTGCTGCCTTGGGGACTCAGCAGGCAGGGTCAGGGAGAGGTGGGCTGTGGACTGCAGGTATGTGGTACAGGCAGGTCCACTCCTGCTCCCCGCTGGTTAGCACCAGTGGAATGTGTGGTGGAGCTCCTCACCCTTCGTGATTTGTGCTGCCAGTGGATTTTCAGGCTCTTGGGTGGCAAAGGCCACTGGATAAAGAAGGAAAGGGAGGGGCCAGCAGAGGGTGCTCATGATCCAAATGAAAGTCACAGCGAGGCTCTTCACCCTGGCAGGCCAGAAGCCCATGGTTCATCAGTTCTTGGCACACTGGGGTGGGCTGCTGGCTGGGTGTTCAAACTACCAGGGTAGTAGCTAGAGGTAGTGATATGGGGCCTCCAGGGTCTCTGGGACTTTCTGTGCTGAGTGAGGAAAATCTGCAGGGGTGTGGGGTGTGGGGTGTAGGATGTGGAGATAGCTTGTTGCCTAGACCTGGGGGTCCATGAAGTCAGATCCCTGGCTGTCTGGTCCCTTTAGCCCCTCCTTCCCCCAGATGTAGCTCTGGGCCCTCCCAGGGTAGCTCCCCCAGATCCTGTTCTGACTAGCGATAGTTACTTTGGTCTTTGTGGCTAGCGAGGGCTTTCTGTGTAAAGCGTTCAGATCAGCAGCCAGGTCTCAGATCCCCCTGAGCCTCCAACTTAGAACATCGCGGAATATTACTCAGGAGGTCAATGGCCAACATACAACGGTGTCCCTGGTAGCACAGAAATACCCTCACTTGCACTGGAGGGCGGTCAAGTTTGTTTCCTTTTCTGCCCCACAGCTCCCCCTGTAGGAGACAGCGGAGCTTTGTCCAGCTCCAGGCCTCACCATAAGGAACCCCAGTTGCCTTGCCCTGGGTTGAACTTCTAGGCTAGGGAAGATCAGGTTGAGGTATTTTTTGTTCTGTTAATTCTTCTCTCTCACCACCCACCCCGTACTTCTCCCATGCATCTCTGGATATGGCTTCCATAGCATGACAGCCACGTGAGTGACCACTGTGCCTCATGACAACTGAAGGAGGCTGGAGACACCATGGGCATCAGAAAAAATTCACCATAGAGGGACTGTTGCAGTCATCGTCATACTTGTACGTGGGTCTGAGGGTAACAGGCCCTAAGAAGAAAGGCTAGAGGCCACTGCAAGGGAAACCCGAGTCTATGCTGGCCAGGCCCTGTTCTAGACATGACCAGGCATTCTGTCAGGGTCCTGTTTGTGAGCAACCAGCTCTGGCTGGAGGAGTAAAATGTCCCAGAATTGAGGGTACACATGCCCCTCCACACATCCATCTTTCCCTGACACGTGGCTTTCTGCAGCAACTCTGGCCAAATGGTCTCTGCATAGTAACTGGTGTAAAACACACCTGAGAGTAGTGTGATGAAGGAGCTGTCACACAAGCCGCCCTGGCTTCCCAGGTGTAGGTCCTTCTGAGGCCAGAGCCACCCTGCCCCTGGGCCCAACCTTAGCCCAGAGTCTTCAACCCAGTTGGGACCCGGCGGGCACACCTTGTCTAGTTGGCCCTTAGGAACTCACCTCACGAAGCTTGGTCAGTTTCTGCATCCGCACAGGCTGCACTTGTATCTGGAAGTCTTTAAGCCCTGGCACCTTGGCCAGCTTGCCACCGGCTTTGCCTGGGAAGCGCTTCTCCTCCTCTGCCACTGGCAGCTTGGCAAGCACTTTCTGCAACCGGGAACCTGGCTCTTCAGGGCCACTGTCCCAGGAGACCCCTCGCGTCAGGGGTGGCCGAGACACAGGGGGCCGCAGTTCCACTTTGGGGCCAACCTTGGATGCTGGGGGCTCTCCAGGGGAGACTTTTCCCTGGGGTGCTGGTGGGGCCACTCCTCCTGAGCCCTGGGCTGGACTTCTCGGCAGAGGGTTGCCCTCCCTGGCTGTCTTCGGAAGCTGCCTCCCCAGTTCGCTTTCAGCAGGGACAGGAGGGGGACTGTTCAGGGCCATTTTCCCAATGCTGTTTGTGCCAGAAGCTGGGCCTTTGGGTGTAGTCTCAGGGTGCTGGAGGGGATCGAAGTTTTCCTTTTGTTCTATTGCAAGTTCTTTGGACTTCTCAATTGGGGGAGAGCGAACAGCCAGCCTGCCCTGAGACACTTTCCTTTGGTCATTCTGCTTCCGGTCAGCTAACCCTTTGGGGACATTCTGAAAAAGATAAGGTAGAGTTGTCACCCTGGTGGCAGGCCTGGAAGGAGACACAGCCCCTGCACATTTCCCACCAGGTTTGTGAATCCTCTGAAATTGCAAGCAAACTTGCATGTCTGTGGCTATTAGTGGGGAATAGGAGGAAAAGAATCACTAGTTTTTTACAACTGCTTTTCTCTGGAAAGAGATTTCATCTTTCAACGCTTTTCAGACTTCCATGATGCAAGAGAGGATAGGATCACTGGAGGGGGCAGTTCCTGCAAAGGTGGTTTGTCATTGCCTGGAAGGTCCCAAGTTCTGTTCTCTTACTCCCTGTAGGAAGCCCGCGTTGTGAGGCACACACCGGTCTGTGTTTGAGTCTCGGTTCTACCACGTGTAAGTGCTCATGTTCTTTTTGATATCTCTCTCCTGGACCCAGTTCCAGGTGCATTTTAAGGCTGCCTTCTGTGCCACTTGGAGCACTTGGGCACCGTGCCCTGGGCAGGGAGGGGCACTTCTGTGGCTCATCAACAAAGATGAGATTCCTCCAGGTGCTGCCAGCACAATTCCAGCTGGGACTGGAGCTTTCCTGCAATTTCACTGGATATGACAAGACCACTTGCCAGGCTGCTGCTGGGTCCAGAGGTCCCCAGTTCTGACCAGCAGCCTGACTGAGACTGCAAGGGCATGGGCATGACCTCTATGGAGATCACACCTCCAAATCCTGCCTCCCCACCCTGTCTTACCCAGTCATGGAGGGTAGAGGGATCTGCTGGTTTCTCCAGCTTGGACATTCCCTTCACACACATGTTCACACACAAACCCAGGCAAGGCCTCTGCGAGACAGGGTCCCCCACACCCAGATCACCCAAAATGAGCAAAGTTCCAACTCACAGGCTCGCCAAGGTGAGGTGAGGAGACGTCCGCCTCATCTCCCTTCTGCTAGAGGAAGTAAGCACAGGTGAGCCAGTCATGGGGAGAAGCTTGTCTTTCTCCCGAGAGGCCCTCCAGGAGGCCTAGCTTGCCACCCAGCACCCTCAAGTTTCCTGAGGGCCTCCCGGGTGTTAGGGGAAGGAGAGAGACTGCTGGCTCAGGAACAGCAGTGCAAGTTACCTGTGGTGGTGATCTTGATGGCGGGGACTGTGGGCCACTGCACACATCCAGACCTGGAATGGTCCCAACACTGGTGAGTGGTGACCCTCAGCTATCCTACCACATCATTCCCCGGAACATCCTTTCTTAGCAACCTTAGGCCTGGGGGCCAAAAACGTCACTGTTTGTAGAGTGCCTCACACCTGCCCTTGTTGATCCCTCCCAGCAACTGTGTGAGAAAACTGAGGCATAGGGACCTTGAGGTCACATGGGTAGGAAGGAGCAGTGCTGAGATGAGAACCCCGGCTGCCCGACTCTAGCTGAGCTTGTCTCATAGCACTGAGCCCATTTCCCTTTCTGGACTGAAGTGTGGCTCTAAAAGAGAAGCCATAAAACCACAAAGTGACCCAAACAAGAGCCCTTCCCAAATGTGCCCTGTGAGGACTTCTCTCTGGGCCCTCGCTGGGCAATCACAGCCCATCACAGTCCCCTTCCCAAGACCTTGCCCATGTCCTCCAGGGTACAGCTGCCTCCTGCATCAGCCCCACGCTCCAACAGTGTACCTTCCTCCTCTGGGGCAGCCTCACAGGGTCATCTGGGAGCCCCCTGGGGTGGGACACAGCAAGAGTCCTGAACAAGAAGGCTGCAGGGAGAGGACAGGGTAGGAAGCATCTCAGGGGTGACTTGGCCTCACCTGGTGGGGTGGAGACTGTCAGCGAGCTGCTCCTGGAGGGCACAGGAGAAGCTCCGGGGCTGCTGTTCTGGGGGACAGCTGTAGAGACAGACACAACCCGGCTGCAATTCATGAGGGATCAGGACTTCGGTCTCACAGAAACAGCTTTTCGGGGGCTTCTTGCTCCTGGAGCTGAACTTATCTTGTGCTGTCACACAAGATTTCTTTTAGCCCAACGCCTCTCTGCTCCCAGCCCAACAGGAAGCCCTTGGGGTCATTACTGGGCAGCGTTACACTCCTCAGCCTACTGTGTCTGACCTCAGAGCACCTTCCAGAAACTGAGGACCTAGTCTTGCTTGGCAGGCAAAATTCCAAAGGCTGTTTAACAAGGACCTTGAGACAAGGCCTAAAATGCCCAATGGATAGCTAAAGGCAGGACAAAGCTTAGCATCTCTGGCTTCATTTTTGTTTGTGTTTCCCTCATTACCTCAAAATTTTGGGTCAGATTTCTGCTCAGCTCTGCATGTAAGCATGTTAATTATGTAAGGAAGTCTGTAATACAAGGTTTATTAGTCCTAAATTTGCCTAGGCTATCTCATTCTCCTTTAAAACTAAGGACATCAATTTAAGAGCAACTAAAGTAATTTGCAGGTTTCACAGGAATGACCAATTGCCAGCTTTTACACCAGTTTCAGACCCCCTGGAGCAATGTTTAGAATTCTCCAGTCCTTTCCCAAAACCTGTAGGCATTTTGGATTCTAGGAAAATCAGAGCTTCAAAGTCCACTCCACGTGGGGTCATGCCCCAAAAGGGAACAATCCTTCATGGTGGGAACCAAAGTCACATCTATAAGCAAGAGCAAACATCTCATGGTGCGAAAAAAATTTCCCCCTCAAGAGATGATGGCTTTTCCAGGACCTTAGAGAACCAGTCCTGAGATACCGATCAACCAGACCAGGATTACCTACCCTGCCAGCTATGCAAACTCCCAGCCTTTGCCTTTCTTTCCTTTTTCTATCGAACTCCAAGGCCCTGGAAGACAGATCTGGAACCTCTTTGTTTGTGTTCCCACAGCGGCCATGCTGAATAAATCCCCTTTCTTGCCCTTCACTGCTCATCTCTTTGACTAGGGTCAAGGCACAGGTGGCCAAGCCTGGTCTCTTGAGGCTGATGGAACTGACTGAGTTTTGTCTGAAACTTTGCTAATAACCACACTGCCTAGAAGTCCCATGATGGCTCCGAATTCAAATGTTCTCCTTGCTCTTAAGTCCTTAGACCTCAGTTTTTCCTCAGGAAGTAGGAGGGCTATGGGAGGGCCCAGGGAAACCTTTCTTTTAACCTATAAATTCTCCAAAGATTGCCTACTTTCCTCGGAGTGTCTGTATCCTCCCTAGAAACAGCGAGGGCAAGGGGCGAGGACCCGGAACATCGTCCTCTGATCTTTGCATGGAGGGGCCCACAGAGCAAGCCACACAGGCTCTGATCACACAGGGAAACCAGGGATCTGTGCGTATGGCAGCACACAGGATTCCTCTCCATGCAGGACGACAGGAGGGCAGGAGTGGGGGAGCCTGAGTTAAATACCACATAGGCTGACCGTGTTGGCACAACAGGAAGCCATGACACTCACACGGGGCCAGACAACAGGAGCATCTTTGGGCTAGAGTTGGCCAAGCATGTTAGAGCCTCCAAAACTGAGCAAGACTCTGTGTCAATCAGGCTCAATCTTCTGCCAACTAGAGACAGAGGAGCGACTGAGACCAAGGATGCTGAGCCAGGAGGACCACAAGTTTGAGCCCAGCTTGAACAATCTAGCCACTTAGCTAGACCCTGACTCAAAGTTAAAACTGAAGAGGGCTGGGGAGGTAGCTCAGTGCGATGACCCTGAGGTCAACTAGCATTAAAAAAGAAATCCCTTCCTCCAGGAAGCAGAGCTCCCACTGTGGTTGAGGCCTGGGCCTTCCCCTCCACCTACTCTGTAGACTCCAGGTAGCGCCCTGGACCTGCTGACCCTGCCTTACCTGATGGGGAGTCTCCGGGGCTGCTCCTGGACTTCCTCCCACGCCGGGTCAGGAATCGCTCACTCACTAACTTGGCTTCTTCCAACAGAGCCAGGTTTTTCTTCTTGTCCTCTTCTGAGATGCTGATGTCCGGCAACTGGTCATTTACCAGGTCAATGATGTGCCCCGCAGGGTCTGTAGAGGGAGGGTAAGATCAGAGTGAGAGCCCCTGTCACCCTATACCTTGGCCTAGGGCTGCTGCCTGGAGCTGACTGGGCCAGGGGAACCTCAGTGGGGTGCTGGTTTGTGGAGAGGGTCACATGGGGACACATGGTGGGTTCCTTGCATGTCTGGCTCCTCGGGCTTGCAACCCATGGCTGTGGCAAGTGCTCTGTCACAAATGGTCATGCAACCACCTAGGGATCCCAGCTCTGTACCACACTCTGCTTTGAAAGCAGGCCATTGGGGAGCCCCAATTCCATGCTTTCTGCTCTGCCTGCTGTGTTCTTTCTTTTGGTCTCCCTTTAACAAGCAAGTAAACTGAAGCTATGGATAAGGCCATCCAAAGACTCGGAGCCACAGATGCAATCCTGTGGCCACCTTCTCCCTTCTTTCCTCCACTCACATGCTCCACCCCATCTTTCCCCAAACTCTCCCTTCCCCAGCTGCGCGTCTGGGTGAGCTGGGTGAACAGCTCCTGCTCTCACGCAGTGGTTAAGAACATGGGAGTCACTGCTCACAGCTGCCCCTCCTTCCTCTAGTCCCACTTCCAACTCCTGATCCAGTGCTGCACTTACCTCCTGCTTATGACTATCCCTGAACCTGCCCTCCTCTCTACTCCTGCGCTTCAGCTGCTATCTGGATGGTGACATCAGCTAACTAAAGGGTCCCTGCCTGCAGGCCATTCCCTCAGTCCCATCCTCCACTGCTAAGAGAGTGACCATGCCATTCTCCTGCCTCACCCCATGGAGACGCCTCATGGTCCTCAGGGTGACATCCAAACTCTAAACTGGACTCAGCCAATTTTTCAGGCCTGAAATATTCCCTCTGGGACCCCTTGACACCAGCCTCTCTATACTGAGCTTCCTCCAGCTCCCATCTTGCTTCCCCAGCCTCTATTCCTACTTCATTTCACTGGGTGAAACTCTTACCTTTGGATTCTGCATCACATTAGTTAGGAGGGAGCTAACCACCCTCACTCACAACCACACCCCAAGTGCCACATGTGGAAACATGACCAGTGTTGGCCAATCAATGAGCTCAATACTAGTGGCATCAGGTATTGGCTTGGGGGTGACCATGTGAGGCAATCCTAGGAATGGTGTGGGGTATGGAGAAGAAAAACTCTCTTTCTAATCATGGGACAAAAGCTTGAAGTTCTTAGTAGCTGTTTGTTACCATGAATGAAGTTCCTGCCCAAGAAGGAAACTAGCACACAAAAAAAGGAGTCTTGAAAGAAAGAATGGGACAACAATCAATAAACCAAGAAGAGTATTGCACCTGCATCCAGCACTACCTGAAACTACACGCTCTGCCTATTATTCGTCTGTTATTGTTTGGGGTGAGCTAGTGGGAACTGACTTCCTCTCATCCAAAAGAGTCTTGGCTAATACACACGGTAGAGCATTCAATTGCCACCACCAGAGCTCTGTGGGCTCCTGCTTCCTGCCACATCTCTTCTCCTCCCTGCAATGCCTTTCCTACCTCTTCTCTATCTTTTCAACTCTCTCCCGGGCATGTCTAATACCATTCCCTCTGGACACCTACCCAACATTCCTCTCTCCAGAAAGGATGAGGCTCTTCCTTGCCTGGTTTCCCTAGCTCTTCTGGGAAGGAGTGTCCTGATTACATCTCTGCTCTGCTTTGCTGGGGAGGGGAAGGGGAAGGAGCTAGGTCTGGCCAAGCCACTGGACCTCAGTTTTCCTCTCAACCACACCCTCTCGCAGCCTGGCCCTTACCCACAGACGTCAGCGACGTGGTGGAGACCTTCAGGTGTCGGTGAGAAAGCCTCCTGTGGGGACTGTGAACTCTGAAAGAACAGTCACCGCATCAGAAACCACTTGATGTAACCTCTTTCATCTTTCAGTGTCACCCCAGAGCAGTCTTACAACCATGTTTGGGGTCCTCTGACTTTCCCATTGGGAACTGGTTGGAAATGCAGATTTTCAGGCCCCACCCCACACCTTCTGGATCAGAAACCCTGCAGTCTGGGCCCAGGGAGCTGTGGTCTCACAAGCCTCTGGTGGCTTCCGTGCACACTCAAGTTTGCCAACCACGGCTGCAAAGGGATGCAACTTTGACGACAGTATTTACTGTTCTTTAGGGCTCAGACTCTAGGCTAAGGTCTGAGTAGTGGAAACCTCATAAAATGAGAAGAGCTAAAAATACGGTGTTGTTGCCCTGTAGAACATTAAGCTATTTTATATCTAACTTAGTGACTTTTTTCCAGCATCATTTTCTCCCCACTGATTATATACATCTGTTTGCTATACCTTCCTTCGGACCCGCTTCGTTATCCTGCTGCTTCCCTTGTTAATGAGTGAATCAAAGTCTGTGACATGTGCTCATTACATGAGAAATACCTTTCTAGCTTTCTGAAAATTGTACTTAGACAATCTAACTCCAGCTAGACCAAAGCACAGGCCAGTGCAGAGTGAAATGGTCAGTGACCCTGTGAGCTGGTGTCACCTTACAAGACCCATCTTCCATACATTGGCCAGGGATAGGTTCTATCCCTGGCCAATGACTCACACCTTCTAGATTTGTCTGAAAATATCTGGGTGATTTTTGTGAGAAAACTCCCTGCTGTGGTTGGTGCTTTCTTAAAGGCTAACAAAGACCAAATTCAGGAGAAGAAAACATATTTTGGAAAAATCTTAAGCACTCTCTTCCATTTTGAAAAATTGCTTGATAGTATTTCATTGATAGAATGGTGCAAGAAAGAAGAAAAGATTTATTAAAAATAGAGCTTTCTTCTGAGTGCCTCTTTTCAGGGAAAATTGCCCGTCATAGCACAAGGCTCAGGCACTTGGGCTGCGTACCTGTTGGCCAGGGACTTGTCGGTCTCTCCTGGGGAACCAGCATCCCCGGTCAGGATGATTGCAGGTGGGCTGTGGAACAGTCCTGCTGAGGGAGGATCCTAGGGGTTTAGAACAAAAAGCAAATGGGGTGAGGCTTGTGCTGGAGCGAGCTGCAGCGATCATTCCAGCTCCATGGTGCTCAGGGCTGTCTCCGTCATAGGGACCAAGAGTGCGTTTGCTTGTTTCACCTCTATTAAGGGACAATTGATAAATTAAAATTGTACGTATCCAAGGTGTATGATGTGACCTTTTTTTTTTTTGGTACTGGGGATTTAATCACAACCTTGCTCTTGCCAGCCAGGTGCTGTGCTGCTGAGCTATATCCCTGGCCCTTGATGTGACATTTTGGTAGGCATAATTTAAAATGACTGCCATAATTAAGCTAACTAACATACATACCACCTCAGTTAACTGTATGTGTGGTAAGAATACTTAATGAGGCTGGGAGTTTATCTCAGTGGCTTAAGTGCCTGCCAGGCAGGCGTAAGGTCATGAGTTGAATTCAATTCCCAGTACCAAAAGAAAAAATAAAAAAGAATACTTAGTGAATTTCACACATAGAGGAACTTCAATATTAATGTAATCACTGCTCTATACATTAGATCTCCAGAACTTATTCATCTTATAGCTGAAAGTTTGTACTCATTGACTAACTTCTCCCTATTTCCTCTACCTTCTGACTCCTGGTAACCCTCATTCTAATCTGTTTCCATGAATTCAACCTTTTAAGATTCCACATATGAGATCATGTACTATTTATCTTTTTGTGTCTGGCTTATTTCACTTAGTACAATGTCCTTTAGGTTCATCCATGTGGTTGCATATGACAGAATTTCATCCTTTTAAAAAACTGAATAATATTCCACAGGGAGTGTGCATATATACATTTTTCATGCTTTCTTTGAACATCCATCAATAGGATTTTAGGTTGTTTTCATATCTTGGCTCTTGTGAATAATGCGTGAGTGCATTTTATTTGGATTAGTCTGAAAAGAAAAAGGTGGGCAGTATGTACTTTCTCCCCCAGCAGGTGTGTGCCCAAGTTTGGCACAGGTACTATGCACTAAGATTGGGTCACCACATGCCCTGCCTTATTAGTCTTGGAAGCAACACATGGAAAGAATGGTTTAGAGCTCTCAGACTGTGGCCAGCCTGGCCAGAAAGACTGAAAGCCACAAGAAAATGTGTAGCCTCCACGTGTTTCTGGTATTCAGTGATAGTCTTGCCTTTGAGTAATTTGACATTTTGCTAAAGGTGATTTGTGCGATGAATAGTGGACTGCAGTTTGATTTTTCTTACTTTGTAGAAATGCTTATGTGCACAAATGTATATTTCCCAAAGTAGAACACAGTTTTTGGCTATGCCCTGGTGTTTTGCAGTAATATTTCACAAGTGCTAAGTAAATAAAAGACAGAAAATTCTCACACCCTAGGTCTGTGCATTTGTACATTCATATACTGCTGACGGTTGCTTGAAGTGTAAAACCATGTCAGGGATATAAGAGATATTTGCAGAGTGGATAGATGAGTTAAGGAAACCAAAGCAACGTGGGACCTACAATAAGATCCATAACGAAGCACCACAGCCCAGTCCTCCCAGGCCTGAGCGGACCAGGGATAAACACAGGACCACATGAACAGTGATACACAGTGTCTGTCTTGTTCTTTTGCTACCTGCTATTGCAATATTTTATTCTCAGAATTGTTCCCAGTTTGTCTGGGAAACTCTCTGGGTGTTCCTTCCATTGTTCCTTCATCCTCTTAAGGTGCTTAGAGATGATACTTTCCTCTTTCCTTCTCCTCCTTCCTGTCTCCGTAACTGGTGTACGCTACCAGGTCCCTTGGGAACACCCTCTTCCTGCCCATGCCACGGGCCTGCCACCTAATGCTCCAGGCTTGTCACCACCACCTCCTCACTGCTGGGGCTGCCTCCTGCACTGTCAAAAGACTGGGTGTCAGGTGACCCATCACCTCTCTCCCTGCTGGAGAGCCTGGACCCTGAGTGTTCTTACTTCCAATGACCCCTCTGCAGCCTGAGGGTTGCTGGCTGCAGAGCAGAATTGGATATGTTTCAGAGCACTTGGGACACAGGTGTTAGTTCTCTGCAAGATGGAGGAACCTTTTTCCTTTCCACAGCATACTTTCTTACTATTACATGGGTCCAGAACAGTTCTTTTTGAAATTCTAAAATCCTACAGTTGCAGGAAAGCCAGATCTTCTCATTTTCACTTCCCTGCCTCAAATATAAGATGATGAGAGCTAGTAAAAATCCACCCAGGAACATCATGTTGTCCCCTTTGCAGAAAAGATGCTTCCTCCCCACCCTGGTACCGGGGATCAAACTCACGACCTCATGCTTGCCAGGCAGGTGCTTATGCCTCTGAGCTAAATCCTTGGCCCCCAGAAAAGATGCCTTTATCTGGAAACTCAAAGCCAAATCCCTGAGAAGTCCTGGCTTGGACTCAGGTCCTTATCCAGGACCTTGTGTGTGCAGGGAACTGACTGCAGTGGCTGGAGAAGCCAAGGTATTTAGAATCTCCCTCCATTTGAAAGGAAAGTTTTGGGGCTTTTTGGCAGGGAGTTGACTGGCAGGAGGGGCAGAAAACAGCACTGACTATTAGAAGAGCAACAACTCAGGCTTAAGTTCCTGCTCACCACCCATGAGCTGCGTGCCCCTGGGCAAGTTACTGGTCCTATGGTCGTAAAATCTAATTCACAAGGTTGGCACAAATATTAAAACAATGTCCATAAAGCACTTACCTCTTTATTGATACTTTCAATAAATGATTATTTTATTGTCAAATTACCTATTTGTCATCCAACAAACACATTTTAGCTGCCACCGTGTACCAGGAGCAGATAGACATAAAGAGAAGACCCTCAAAGACTCATGGGTAAGCAAGGAATACAGAAAAGCAACATAATACCAATCATCATAAAATGACAAAGAGTGGACCTCATCCTATGTAAGCTCAGAATAAAGAAAACTCTAGTCAGGGAAACTGGAGAAGGCTCTATTTGGGGAAGAATATTTGAACTATAAGTCTTGAAGAATGAACAGAGGTTTGCAAGACAAAGAAGTAGGGAGAGGTTTGGGATGAAGAAAATAGTATTATCAAAAGGCATAATTGGGAATTAGGTATTAGAAGCAGAGCATGGATTAGAGAGTACATGAGCTAGGAGATCCTAGGGGTAGGGAAAAAATGAAACTTGAATAAGAGGTTCAGTTTTTGAAGGATTTTGATTGTTAGAGTTTAGACAGAATGAAAGAATGGATGTGCACACGCTTGCATAAGTGTCAGCTGGCCCACAAATCCTCACTACTTTAGGAAAAACAAACAAACAAAAAAACAAATAGTGTTTCTACTGGGAGTGAACCAGTCCTTTCATCTCTTGTCCACTGGGCTCCCCTGTAAGAGGCCACTGCAGCAGGGATGCTGAGGGACTCCCCAGGGATCAGCAGGGACGCAGGAAGACTGAGGCTCATGATGGAGGGACTGAGGACATGCAGGAAGAGGCCCGGGTCCAGAAGGGGAAGCCACGCATCAACATGGAGGCTATTGGGATGAGATGATGGCAGATGGGGCCAGGGCTGGCGTCAAGCTGAATGAGAGCCAGACAAGAGGGAGCAGTGGGGGTTTCTACTGTACGGACCTCGGTGAGCAGGAAGGGCTGAAGTTTTCTCTTAGTCTCTGCACATCGTTGAAAGAGTCTATGGCTGGAGTGCTCTCTCCAAGGTCAGTTAACGAATGTGCGCTACCTGAAGCACGCTTGGGGCTCAAACGTGCCAACTACAAATCCAGAGGCCTTTTGTCTAGGAGCAGTGTTTACGAGCTTCTAATTACTAACATTTCATAACTGGAAGAATTTTCATGTAGGTCTAGATGCCCTGCTTTTCTTAAAACTGAAATATCAAGCAGTCTTGCTCCACATTTCTGCAGAGTAACCCTTGGTTTGATTTATCCTAAATCAGTCTGCTTCAGTCATTTAGGGCACTTGGCCCTGAGGCATCTGAGTTACAGGCCCTGTGTCGAGTGATTCTTATCCTGGGCTGGTTCTTGGGCGCACAGTGGGTGTGTGCTTAAACTCCCCCCTATTCTTGTCATCTTGGTGGCTCATGTGTGACCTGCCATGGGAACACCAAGCAAGTCTCTGGCTGTGCTCCCAGTATGCGTGGGGCTCCTTCAGTGAGTGGGTTTTAGCCTGACTGTGAATAAGCTTTAAAAACTGCCTTTTTTGACCTGGGGATACAGCTCGGTGGCACAGCATCTGCCTGGCAAGTGCAAGGTCATGAGTTCGAGTCCCAATTTTTAAGAAACACCAAAAACATAAAAACTGCCTTTTTGGTGTTGGCCGTATCTTTCTTCTGAGTCCTCTGAACAAGAAAAATATATAAATATATTGGCTTAAACATTCGCATAGACGCTGTATCATATGATTTCTGTCATTCTTAAAAAGGGGCCTGCATAATTCTCGATGTGCCTAGATGTAAATGGGTCGCATCTATTTGATGGCTGAGGTGGGTCAACCATGATTTAACTTCTTCATGTTTCATTTCAAAAAGTAACTGTGGTGGTAGTGGAAGAGTGTATATCCATTTCTGAGAACTTAATACACCAGTAAATATACTTCTAAATAAAAAGAATATAAAATTTTATTTTCACTTATTGACATATTCCCTACTTTCCAGGGCTACTTGGAACAACCAACAGTAGAATATAAGATAGAAAAACACAAGACTACAAAGATAGGGTTCAGTATAACAAATATAAATATCCATAGCAAAGAGAAACACTTGCCTCTTCTACTCATTTCTGATCTGGCTCTGAGATTGAACTGTTGGACCTGAAACCCAGTGAAGCTGTGATTCACATTGTCCAGGCTCTGAGGAGCACTGTGTTGGAGGACTGTTTCACGGGCCAGAACCCAACAGAAAAGGACTTTCATTCCTCTCTCACTTCTCAAAGGACATGGAAAGAGAACAAATCTTAACCCCTATCCCACTTCTCTCCCCTTCAAGATTTCCTGCACTTTTCTCACACTTGGAACTCTGATGACTTTTCCCTTGTTTACTCTTCTTGCCCAAATCCTCGATACCTATCTTTCTATCATCCATCTATCCATCCATTCATTCATTTATCCATCCATCCATCCATCCATCAATTCATCTATCCATCCATCCCTTCATCTGTCCATCTATTCATTCATCTACACATCCATCCATCTATTAATCCATCCATTAATCCATCTATCCATCAATTCATTCATCTACCTATCCATTAATTCATCTATCTATGCATCCATCCATCAATTCATCTATCCATCCATCCATTCATCCATCCATCCACCCACCCATTAATTTATCTATCCATCCATTCATCTACCAATCTACCCATCCATCCACCCATCCATCTCTCTTCTTGCTGCATTCATCTCTTTTTCTGTCTTTCTCTCTCCATCTTTTACTTCTGAAACTCCATCCACTTATTGATGGTGCAGATTATCTTAACCTCTGTTTTTTATGATTGACTTAACAATTTTACATGTCTTACTGCGGAAAGATCTGCTCTCAGAAGGAACAGACACAGTGCTGCCAGTGATAGTACTCTTTGGACTCCAGGAAACCGTTGAGGTCTGTGAGCACTTCCATGTTATCACCTACTCCTTATTCTGTCATAGCCAGGGTCTGTACTAGGTCAGGAAGCAGGTGAAGAAGGCAAACCTCAGCAGTGCTTCTCCTCAGCACGATGGAAGGGGTGAACAGTGGCAGGACTGGCCCCCTTCAGTGGGTAAGGCCCTCAGCATTGGCTCCCACACGATAAAGGGCCTGGGAAACATTGGAGGGAGCTACTTTCTGGTAGGAATTTCCCCTGCCTTCTGGCTAAAAGCCATTCACAGCAAAGCTCTCTGTGGTGTCATTCTTGCATGGGGCTGCAGGCACCCTGGCTTGGAGGAAAACAGGAGCAGAGGTGAGCACCCAGAAAAAGAACAAAGCCAGGGGTGGTGAGTGCCACACATGTAGCCACAGAAACACACAGTTCCAAGATGCTCACAAACTAGTGAGCTCAAAGAAATCAAGGGGAGACCCTCTAACCCCTGATGGAATATCCAGGAAGGCTCTTTACTCTTTCAGTGTATGCAAAATACACAAGTAAGACCATCAAATATTCTTTCCTAATGAGCTTGCAGATTACTTGGGCAAACAATGGCAACTCTAGTGTTCTACAAAATTGTATCTGTGTGGCTGCTTTTGATTCTAGCAAGGACTGGAAGAGAGTAATGTGAGAAGGAGAGAGTGGGAGGATTCCAGGGGTCCTCTTGGGGCAAATGCTGCGGGGTATTAGTGTAAAGATCCATCCCTGCTCCCACCCTGAATTAGCAGAAGGCAGGCTCTTGAGAATGCTTGTTCAGCAATGCTTGCAACCAAATGTGGAGTCTGCTGGGCAAGTCACTCACTTTGGGACTTCAAGGTCCTCAGGTTCAGAGCCGCACTACTGTAACATTGCCGTGTAACCTTGAGCAAGTTACCTTGCCTCTCTGAGCCTTGGTTACTTCATCTATAAAATAGCTATCTCACAGAGTAGAATTAAACAGATTGACACAAAAGTACAACTTCCAGATAAAATACAAGCTGCCTAACTACATTCGACCATCAATTGAACAATGAATAATTTTTTAGTACAAGTATGTCCCTGTTTTGCATGGATCCAAGTATGTTTTCATTCATCAAACCTGGTGACACTGGATGGAAAACTGCGTGGAGGGGGACTTGGAACCTGGTAAGTGCTCCCTAAGTGTTGGGTGTTAGAGTCCACTATCATCTTTGCAACTGAGTTAATTGCTTTGGAATTTGACTTCCAAGAAAGTTGCTCTTGTTTGTGGGTCTGAGCCACTATTATGAACTAACATAGGCGGTAAATAAGAGTGAATTTGTCCCTCTGGTCAGGCAACCAGGCAGCATCTGCATGGGGCAGCTGGCCACAGGAGCTCAAGTCCTCCGTGAGTCCCAGGAATGACCTGCACCTGGCCCTACCCCTCCCTCACCTGCTGCTTCTCAGGGGGTAGATGCCTGGTGAGGATCGTGGATCACGTGGTTCACAGGCACAGGCAGCAAAGTAGTGAGTTGGGTAGAGGGGAGGGACAGCTACTTAAATCTGCTGTGTTCTGGGCTCTGCTCCACACACCCGTGGTGTTTCTCACTTAATCCTGCAAGTGAAATCCTGCAAACCTCAAGACCCCCACCTACAAATAAGTGGTGATAAAACCTCCCAAGTTCATAGATCCATTATGGTGAAATGAAAAGATAAAAGTTAGGTCCCAAGTGTGCAGATGGTCGCTGATACATTTCTCTCCTTCTTTCCCCCTATTTTGATCCCTAACCTGTCCCATGGCTGTGCAGCTTGTAAACAGTGACGGTGACCAAACGTGGGTGTGACCTCCCCACTGCCACACTGCTTCTCCGGCTGCCTCCCCTGTCTTGGCCTCACCTGCCCCGCTTCTTGGCATCCTGCACACCTCTGATACTCCTGTCATTCTTCCAAGCTATACCTCTAGGGGAAGGTGTCTCTTCCCCCAGGGATCTCTGAGCCAGAACAAGGCTGGATACACAGCAGGAGGAAAGGCTGCAGGGCAGAGGGTGCCCTCTGCCATTGCCCCCTCACTGGTCTGGGGCCCAGCCTCCCTAGAGGCGCATTTTCCTCTTGGAGTCAGCCAAGCACTGCTGGACCATCTCCCAGCAAGCTCACCCAACAATAGGCCAGTGGGTCACATTTTGTTCCCCTTAAATAAATCTTATAGAGACATTTAAATGCTTATTTCACTCTGAAATCCCCGGGCATGCACAACGTTTCCTAAGTACCTGAGCCAAGGGCCAAATCAAGTTGGGAGTCATAGATGGGAATGGTGGCTGTGGTTCGCCCACATGATATCATGTGAGTGGGCCGTAAAGAGCAGCCGCAGCCCCAGCTCAGGTGAGCATGAGGGGCTTAGCTCCTTCCCAGGCTGGAGTGTCAGCCAGTAAGGGGTAGTAGTGAGGAGCCAGGCAGCCCAAAACTGGAGTCCCGCCTCGGTGACCTCTTGCACGTCACTTAACTTTTCCGACTTCCACGTTCTCAAACATTGTATGGAGCCAGTAGCCTCTGTTTCCCAGGCTCGTTTCAAAGATAAACAGAGATAAAGCAATAATACCATAGTCATGATGGTGGGGGTGTGAGACTGTTTGTTCAGTTGTTTAGTGTATCCCCTGTTTCCTTTCTTGGAGTCTGGAAGGCCAGCAAAGACAGCCTCGGGAGAAGCCTCAAACTAAATTCAAACCCAGGCATCTTGACCTCAGTTATCGGAGTTTTACGTATAAAATGCTCAGCAAGGCACCAAGCCTCGGCCCCAAAGGGGAGTTTGTGCTCTTACAGGATACAAGGATTCTCAGGGGACTTGCTAGAAAATGTTTATTCTAGCAGCAAGTCCTAACCATGGGAGGGAGCGTGAATGCCTTTGCCGAGGTCGGCTCCTCCCCACCAAGCCCTGCGGATGGTCCCCTGGTTCCTCACAGACTCCTCAGGGTCCACCCTGTGTGTCCCCAGGTGCCCACAGCCTGCCCTGTCCCTGGCCGGCCCTCTTGCCATTGTTCACTCTATTCCTAGATGCTGGTGATCGGTTGTCACCAGACTGTCCTGCTTTCATCAGCGCTGTTTTTACTCTCGTGCCAACAGACCGCAGGAGTAAAGAAGTACACACAGGTATATTATCCTGTTTCCACGGAGTTCCTCAACCAGCCATGCTTCCAGCACCATCTTCGATCTTCTCCTAATGCTATTCCTTCTCCCACTTCATCTTCCCATCAGGCCAGCTATTCAACCGTCCAGCAGGGCTGTGATCCCCTCAGCCCATCGCAGGACGCAGCCCGTCAGATGTCTACTCACCCACTCATCTTCCCCTGTGCTCCTACCACATGCCAGGGCTATGCAGATGTAGAGGTGAGCATGTGACAGATGTGGCTTTGACCCTAAGTAGTTTACACATAGTTTGACAGGGTGACAGAAAACAGAGAATGACAAGCTATTCCATTGTTCAAAATAGGAACTAAACACAAGCACTTTCTACACGCTGTCTGCCCAGAGGTGGCAAACTTAGGACACGCGTGCTGCAGCGGGCTGTCTGTATCATCGAAAGCTCTAAAAGGTGCCTCGCTGATCTGGGCTCCCCCGCAGCTTCGATCTCATCGCTCTTACTCTGTGACTGTTCACTTTCCCCAGAGCTCCCTCCTGTCCCTAGAGGATGGGGCATTACATACCTGCTCCCAATGTCTGGGGCCTCTGGTTTCCCAGACCCTGACTTTCCCGTTGGGTAGCGTCAGAGGGAGGCAGGGCTGGCAGGAACACCCTGGTGGGAAACTTAAGTTTGAATCTCCACTCAATTGCAATACAGCCGGGTGATCTTCGACAATTATACAGCCTCTTGGACTTGGTGTCTTCTTCCATGAAACAGAAATAATATCTGCCTTGGAGGGAGGCGAGCACACAGCAAGTGGCCAATAGATGTCTCCGGAATCTCATAGGTCAGATTCTAAGTCTGTGTTGATAACCTATCTGAAGTTATTTCACTGTAGATCTTAACTGAGGCTGTTTTTACAAAACTTGTGGTAAGTGGAGATGACTGCAAGGAGAATGAATTTAAAATCCTAGATGGTAGCACTCAAGCACTTCTTCTGGTTTCTGGCAATTAGGGTGCCTCAGTTTTCTCATCTGTAAAATGAGATACTAATGGTATCTACCGCCTGACATTTATTGGGCAGTAATTGTGTGTTAAGTGTTTAGAGAAATGCCAGGCTTGCTGCAGGAAACAGGAATGAAGGTTCTCACTCTCAAGTCTGCAGTTTCTTTGGTCCTTACTGGGTTCTCAGTGTTTTACATGTAGTATGGATTTCATCTTCATCTCGTTCCTGACAGGAGATCGGTTCTTTTCCTTCAGTGCAGAGTATATGCTTCATAAGAAGCCTCTGCAAAAATGTAGACAGAACCTGGATAGGGACCAGGGAAGACACTGTCTGAGCAGCCAGGGCACAAGGGGTTGGAAAGTGAAGCTGGGCTTCTGCTTAGGTAGTGAAATCTATTGTTGAGCTCTAGACATCTCAGGAGAGCAGAGAGCAAGACTCTTCCATTTCCTGATCAGAGAAGGTTATGAGAGTCACAGAGCAAATCTGAACAGAGACCGGACGTTTGGTTGTAAATCCATCAGGATATGAGCTCCCCAAGAACTGGGCTTGGTTAATGCTCAACAAACATTTGCTGAACAAATTCAACAGACATCTGTTGAGTAAATGCACCTTATTTCTCTATTTGTGGGATGCCTACCATGTAGGAGTGAGCACTTCCTGTGTGTTCAAACCCTACTGCAGGATAATGGGGTATGTTTTGGACTAGAAAGAAGAAAAGCAAAAAACCATCGCCCCTTTTCTGTGGCTTACAGCTGAGATGCTGGAATACAAGCTTTGCAACTTCCTTTTGACATGACTTAACCTCGCCAAGCCCGTTTCCTGTCCTGTAAAATGAGTGTGGTCATAGCTCCCTTATAGGAATGTTACTAAGTTAACCAGGATCATGAGTATAAAGAGGTGACATGTTAATTTCTTTTCTCTTACTCGGATAAGATACCAGTGCTCTGAGCTCCCGTTCTCCTGGGGAGATGATCTTCACCCAGCCTGCTTCACTGTATTGGAGGATCAATTGCATGGACACACGTGCAACGTTTTGCAAACTGCTTTGTGCTGCATTAGGGATGAAGCAACTCCTAAGAGCTGAGTGCTTTGTTTAGTATTTTACTGGGGCAGTTACATAAAACCCTGGTAAGGGAGGTCAAGATGCCTGGGTTTGAATTTAGCTTCAGCCACTTACTTAGCTGAGTTATCTAGCAGTCATTACTTTTCTTTTTTCTGTTCTTAGATTCTTCATCTATAAATGGAAATAATAGCACTATCTTCCTCACAAGCGCGTTGTGAGGATTAAGTGAGATAATGTACACAATGAGGCTAGCAGAGTGCCGGGCACACGGAGCCAACTGCTCTGGTGGCTCTTCTCCAGTTCTGAGCCCAAAGAGGAGGAGTTGCTATGGCTGGAGGTCCTGGGGCCACACAAAGAGGGCAGCTTCTCCAGAGCACTCTGCAACCTCTTCTCAGTTACTTAAAATTTGGGGGAGGGGTGAGAGTTGATGCTACTGGTCCGCTGAGTGGTGCAATGGTTTTAAACCACTAGACACCATCATAAACAGGGTAAGCATCAGTGTGTGCCTAGGGCACTGGAAAACAAGCACAGAGTATTTGCTTGGTGAGACCCAGAGGCTTATGGGTCTGGCCTAAGCCAGGCAATAGCTGAGGATCTGTGTTCCAGGGCTCACTGTGCCCCACACCGTGCTGTTTCATTATCTGGCTGCAGGGAGGGAGGCAGTCACAAGGACAGCACCGTGTCTCCACGGACTGTGTGACCTAGCACTTGTTCCTGGGCCCTGTGGCTTGTATCCCCAGTGTTCTCACAGATGACCCAGCCACAAAGGCACCAGTGCTCAGTGTGGATGGAGCATAGCAAGAACATGATATCTGGGGCCAGGCTGGCCCTGCCACCTGTGAGTTCTGTAACATCGGAGGAAGGTAGTGAATCTCTCTGTGCCTCAGTTTCCTCAACTCTGAAACGGAGATTATAACACCTACCTCATAAGGCTGATGGGAAGTTAAGTGAGTTAGTACAGTAGAATACTGCCTGGCACCTGATCAGCTGTCATTGTTAAGTGGCTTTTTGGCATGGGTTGAGGATGGGGAAGGTGAGGAACACTGGAGCAGATGATATGGGGGTAATGACGGCCTGTGAGCTTACAAGGACCTCCCCCGGGGGCTGCCAGAAACACTTGGAGGAGAACCAAAGTTGTTCAGATGGAAGCCAGACCTGTTGCAAACTGGGCTGTCACAACTAACATGAACATCCGGGTACCCCAGGTTTGCAAGGCACCTCTAAGGATGTTATGCTGTCTCCATGAATTTGATTCCTAATGCAGCTGCTAGTCAAAGGCCAGGAAACCTCTGATGCCATGCTTAAAGTGCCTTTGGGGTCTGGGCCTGCATAGTGGAGGGGGCAGACCCAGTGTGTCCTGAGGTGGGTGGGGGGAGAGCCCTGGACACTGTCGTGGGAGCAAAGACTGAAGAACCAGAGGAGATTCAGGCACCCTCTCTTCAGAGTCTTACCCACTGCAGGCCATGTGGAGGCAGAACCAAGGGAGCCCAACGGGGAGGAGGATCCCAGCTTGCCCAGGACAGAGGTGGTCAGGCGCAGCCCAGCTTCCTAGTGAGACGGTGAGCTCCTGAGCCTGGAAATATTCCTACAGATTCGCAAGACGTAAGCCCAGGGACTCCAGTTCAGTAAGTCCAGGTTAGCTCAGATATCGGGTTTGACAAGTTTCTTAGGTGACTGGTTTAGGGCTCAGTTTATGGAGAACATTGTGTTTCTGGGAGAAGCTTGGATGTGGTCTGGAATCCCTCTAGCTCCAATGGTTTGACATCTTGTGGACCCCCAAGGTTCCAGACTGACAGCTTCTGTTCCTGCCAGAGCCCCTGAGCTACAAACTCTTCCCTTTAAGTCCCATCCTGCTCACAAGCCAACCCTGCAAACACTGCTTAGAACACAGTCTTGGCTAACACATTGTGAGAGGCTCTGTTTTCCTGTGGAATTTGATTACAGCTTCAGATTATGGGGAGAGAGAGAGAGAGAACATGCAGGAGCACAAACAGAATCTAGTCCTACAGCTTTTGTGTTTTCATGTGAAAAGGCCTCAGCTAGCACTCAGGACAGGGATGGGAACTAGGAACCGTGACCGGAGCAAGAACTAGGACTGGGCCCCAGGGAACTGTAAACTCAGAAGGATGCTCTGTTCTTTGCCTACTTCATAAAGTGGGAATTCACACAGTGCTGGGACTTCCGGATAAGCCCTCCTGGCCAGCCTGCTTCCCTGGCCTGGCTTCCACCACTCCCAAGGACATAAGCTTCAGCCCCTGGAGGCTCGTGCTGGGCTCTGGAGGCCTGATCCTCCCCTGAGGCCATGAATACCTGTGAAGCCCAATGTGGGTTGTTCATGGATGTAAGAGGGGGGAGAAGCTCTTAACTGACCATGCCCAGCTGGCTTTTGGAGAACTCAAGGAGGCCCAGAGCCTGGCAGACAGTAAAAGAATGTTCCATCTCAGGTGGACCTTTACTCTGAGGGTCCAGCTGCCTCCACTCCGTGTATGCCTTAGGGCTGAGATGAACAGACAGACTCTCGGAGACAACAGCTAACAGTGGTCTGGGTAACACACGAGGAACCTCAGGAACAACTAAGTTAACAGACTCTGTCTTAAGGTCTCTGGACCAGGATGTGGAGGAGCTTGGACTCAGGCCAGTTGGGTCTCGCCGCAGAGCCCATACCGTTAAATCCTGTGCTGTGTCTTCCCTGATAGGACCTGGGCTTCCTGGCCCCTAACCCACTTGAATTTCTCACAGGTCCTTCTGCTGAGGTCCAGCAAGGTAAAAGCCGTCAGTACCTGCAAACTTAATACATATCTTGATTTCCCACAAGCACAGAGATAGAAGGGCCTTCAGACACATCAGCGGATCACTCATCATTCTGTAGAAATGTGGTTCTAGCTTAAGGTTACAGGTCACTGAGCTTGTGGGAAACTAAAATCTGGAGCCCTGACCAGCCAAGCAAGGGTCTGTGACCCTCAACTGTGTTGTCAGCTAGTGAATTCTTCCCCCTGCTGGTCCGAGTTCAGTTCAGAAAGAACTGAACTCAATATAGAAGCTAGTCTTCACTGATGATGGAGTTGCCTGATCTGCTTATTATTATTATTATTATTATTATTAATTATTACTATTATTTAAGGATGCTTATATTATTGGATCAGTTGAGGAAGCTGCCCAGGATTGGGCAGCTAGAGTTTGCACAAGAATCTGGCTGTAGGGCACTATCATTGTTGGTGAAGTGGAAGGGGTCAGTGGTGGCCACTGCGAGAGAAGTCCAGCCTAGGGAGTGGGACAGACTCCAGGAAAGTCATGACCTGAGGAGTTGGAAGCAGGCACATTTGAGTCCAGTATGAGTGTTCTGCTTGAGGTTGCCATTTCCTGCTTTAGCCTGTGAATCCCTAAAACTTGACAGTTTTGAGGATTGTTGATAACCAGCACCCACAGTGGCCCAAGATGTCCAGGGTGGGTATGAGATGCTTAGTAAAACTCTAAACTTCAGTCTGTGGGCAGAGAGATGGTGGCTCGACCTACTGTCATTTAGGCATTCAAGAAAAGGGCGTCTCCTATCCTCAAGGCTGTGCAGTTCTGCATAATTTAAGCCCCATGAGCTTGGGAGAAGAAGGGCCATTCTTTTCTAAGTATTTGCTGTCTAAGTTCCCACAGTCACGATGTGTAAGAAAACAAACATCATCATAACATGAAAATATTCAGCAGGAATCTGCCCATTTGGAAAAATAATGCTCACTCATACATTCTTCCCTCACTTAGCAAGTGTCTCCCATCTGGCTCTGGTCAGTTTGGGTGGCGGTTAGATAACATAACAAGATGATACAAGCTCACTGAAAACCAGTTGCACAGTCCATGGAAGCAAAGAAAACCATGCCAGAGAACTTCATGTGCAAAGTCTTTGACCAGTGAGGATCAGATAAAACAGGATCTGCTAGCACATGAAGAAAAAATGAGGATACTAGAAAGATAAATCCTTCAAAAGGGAATGATTAATAGATTTAAAGAGATCCTTGGAATAATGATCATGCTGTAAAGTATAATGTGAGGAATACAGTATTATGGGAACACAGTTCGTTGGTATAAAAAAGTAAGAATATCAACACCAACACTTGATTCATTCTTCAGTCAATAAAAAAGTAGCATATTAACCTACACTCTGGAATATGTATAGCTAAAAAGTAACTTGCTTTCATAATTTCATTTACACAATAAAATCTCAATGATGCCCCCTTTAATGAACTTATTTTCATCATTTCCTGTTTTCTGATAAAATTGCACTGAAAGCTTTTTTCACTACTTACTATGAAGTTTTTGATCTTCATTTTAAGCATTTTAGTGGTTTTTAGCTGGTGCCAGCTACCCTGAGATGACTGGGCTTTCTGAGAGGGGCAGTTATTTTTTGAATCTTTCCCAGTTAAGGAGGGAAATCAGTGGGGTTAGGGTGGTTTGATACCAGGAGGCCTCTGTCAGAGACAGCCTAGATGGGTCCACACTCCAGGTATTGCTCCGTGTGGAAGCCACACACCTTCCCCGGGGGCCCGCTGCAGCCTTCACGAGCCGACTGCAAACCCTCTGGTCAGCTGGAGAGCTGTGGCCTCAGCCCAGGACACTTGGCTTGGCCCCCAGCCAGGCTAGCCATGAGCAGGGAGGGGGCACTTACTTGGCTGGCGGGGCTCTGGGCTGCCTGTGGCCCTCCGGGAGGCTCCTCGTCCTCGGGAATGTGGGGCATGGCAACCTCCTGGCCGAGTGGCTGCGTGTGCCCGGAACCTCCGCTGCGTCAGCCCCCAAGATGCTCCAAGAGGCCTGGGCTCCGCAGGCTGGGGAGACGCCAAAAGGACAAGTCAAATCGCTTCCCATCCCTGTCCCAAGCTGGGTTTGGAGAGAGCCTGCTTGAGTTTACATCAACGCTGGAGGTCAAACTAGGCTAGGAGCTGGCATTCAGGATTGCATTTCCTCCTGCTCTCTGGCTTTGTTTACAAAGTCAGAGGTGACCTTTTACGTCTAATTTGGTCCTTACTGTAAACACAGCTATCCCAGAAGGGAGAGGAGTGCTTCAAACTTCTCAGAGCCATAGCTAAGGAGGATACTCAGTTGAGATCGGGTTGGTATTTGTGCATCATTCACTGGGCACATCTGGGTGGCAGCTGCTATCTTAAGAGCATGACTACCATCATCTAACTGACTCCTTCTGATGACCTCTGATGTAAGCATTAACAGTCTCATTCTGTAGCCAGGGATCAGAGAGGAAGCCATTTGCTCCAATGAACCAAGAGTTTGCGCCAGGGCTTCTGGACCTGAGACCAGGGCTCTTTTTCACGATTTCACACAACCTTTCTCTGCTGTGGTTCCTGACTTTCCCAAGGGGAACCTTGGGGAAGAAGAAGGGCACAGCTCTTACTGAGTACCTACTGTGTCCCAGGTCCAAGGTGAGGAGACTGGTGGAGGCTACAGGTGGAAGAGCCGGAAACCACTACCGTGTCCCATGATATCAGGTGCCTTCCTGTTCAACAGGAAGACATAGGAAGGGCCTGAGAGCCACAGTGCTGCAGGGCAGGCTGTGACCTGGCACCTGGCATGGCTGAGACAGAGGCCACAAAGCTAAGGCACACACCTGCACAGTCTGGCTCTTGGGAATGAGAGTTACAGAGGTGGCAGTGTCGTGTCACCCATGCTAAGTGACTACTGTATTAATAAACTGAATACCCAAGGGTGAGCTCCATGATTAATTTCTATCACCTCTAGTTAGACTTTAGCAATGATAATGTCAGTGATGCTGGCTAAAGTGGTAACAGGAGTTGAAGGTAGCAAGACTGTCTATAAACCGTATTTTTGCCAGATGTATCAGGAACCCTCTTAATAAGTGTGATGTGTGTGAGTCCAGGATGTCTTAATAGGAATATGGTTTATAGAAGACAGCCATTCCACTTTGCCTTTCTGCCTTACTGCACAATGCGTACTGCGCTCTGGAGGTTAAGAAGGATTTGATGACTTGAGGCCTGTTTGGAAAAGGGGAAGGAGAACACCTGGAGGCCAAGAAGTTGTGCTTAAATAACTAGAGATCTTGTCTGGACAAGAGAAGTACAGAGGGGAAATACAATCTTTTCTTAGGTATTTGAAAGGTATCACACAGTTCTGCTATCCCTGAAGGACAGGTGTGTGATCAATGATCAAAAGGTCAGATGAAGACAGGCAAAAGAAACATAGTGGTTGGCATGACCTGGAGATGAAATGGGGTATTCTTTAGGCAGTGAGCTCCTTATTCCTGGGAGAGGTTCAGCAAAATCTAGGATAAGGGTCACAGAATTCCTAACCACAGTAGGGACTTTTCCCAATCCTGGACTCTTCCTAGTCACAACAAACCACAAGACCCTACACTCTCTTCCCAGAACTCTGGCATCTCGATGTTCCCAAGTTACATCAGAAATATCCCATTTCCCAAACCTTGGCTTCCTTTGCTCCACCTCCTTCTCTTCAAGAAAGACCTTAAGCCAGTCCTGGGTGAGAAAATAAAACAGTAATGAATGAAGCCAAACACCAAGGTGTCAGCTGCTGCAGGATCAGAGCAGAGTGGACGCTGGCTGAGGTCCCACCGGTGCCAAGATGGAGCCCCCAGCTCCTCAGAGAGGGGAGAGCAGCCCTGCCGGGCCATTCCCATGCTGCTCCTGCCTTGTTTGCTTTCCCTCCCATCCATTATTATAAACTTGCTGCTTAAAATAGCAAGGTAGAAGCCGAGTTCCTCCCCCGGGGGTGACATCTGGGTTCCGCAGGATCTCGTGGGCACGCAGACCTCACGTCCATCACAGCAAAGTTTGGAATACAACCTCCAGGAAGTGGCACTCTAGATCACACCCCGTAAAAGGAGAAGACATGTTTGGTCTCCTGGTCGGTCCTTCTTTTCCCCACTCCCCAGTCCTCCAGGCTGCCTCTCCAGCCTGGTCAGGAAAGGGTTAGGTGGGAAGACACTAGGAGCCCATCAATCTTTTGACTCCTCCCACTCTGCCACCAGCCAGTAGGAAAGTAGAAACTGGCTCATTTTACAGAAAGAGAAACTGAGGTGCAGAGAAGAGAAACCACTTCACTGGATCCAGTTACTTTTGTACCTGGTGCAAAGTACCGAGAGCCTCTCCTGCAGTAACTGTCCAATCATTTGTTTCACTGGGGAAGCTAGAAGTTCCTAAGCCACTCGTTTTGTCTTCCCCCTGCTCATGAAATATATATAAACAAGTATATTTGTGTTCGTTTTTTTCTACATCACATACGTCTAGGCTGTCTACCGGATACGGGACAGCGTCTCAGCACCTTGCTCAAAATCACACGGCTAGTAAGAAACAGGTCCAGGCTATAATCCAGGCTAGTTGGGCCCCCAAATCCATCATCTTTCCCCTCTTTCTTCTGCTAGGATGTTGCTGATGAGCCCAGGGTGGGACATTTGTCCCCTGGGGAGCACTGGACTGTGATCTCCCAGCAAGGTTAAGGGTGAGGTGGGGCAGGGCAGAGGAAGAAACATTGTCTCTTCAAAGGGGGGCCTGCAGTTAGAAGTGACATGACCCTCACTGTGCAGAGGCAGGTGCCTCCAGTCAGGGAGTGTCAGTCCATACCCTCGGCCCTCACCTCACTCTCCGGTTCCTACCACTGTCCTTGGTTTGCTCATTCAGGATTCATCTTGGCAAGTCTGCTTGGGCTGGAAGGACAGGCTGTGTTCTAGGGGCTGAGAATGGTCACACAGCCCAGTCACAACCAGCGCACACCTCCATGCTGCCCGCCACACTGGCACTAGAAAGCCCAGGCTGCCTTGGAAGTTCCAAGGCCTTGCTCTACCCAGCAAACCCGTGGCTGTCATCGGGCCGAGGAAATGGTGTTTATAATGGCACCCTCAGTGCTGTCTGCCACCTGGAGGCGGCAGGTAAGTACCACTGCCATTTAGTACTGTTACGAGTGGGCCATTATAAGGATGAGGAAATAGAGGCATGAAGGCTGCCCAAGGTTACTGCCTGTGAATGGCAGTGCCTGGGGTCTACCCATATCTGTGTGACTCTCCAGCTCCTAGCAGGGCTTAGTCTGCTGGCTGTGGGTAGCGTTCTTGGCAGGCAGTGGCCTCTCCCAGAGCCTTGCGACTGGCCCAGTGGAGATCAAATCCCTCTCCTAAACCACAAGGTACCAGGAGCACAGCCTGCGTGTTGTGAGACTCTGGTAAACCCAAGGCCCAAGAGGCCCTTCTAGGAAGCAAAGGGTTAAGCCTGCTCCACTGAACTTTGTGGAGTGACTCAGTCTTCTCAGAAAGGAGGGCTTTGTTCTTCCAGTTTGGGATTTTTGCTTTCATTTAGCCACACAAAAAAATGTGAGAGTGATTAGGCTGCTATTAATACCTGGCCTAGCCTCTCTCTGGATGAAGAATGAAGGCAGGAATTGCTCAGGGTGACTGCACACACATCTCTCTCAGCTGCTCTGCAAATCTGCAGAGCCCAGGGAGGGCCACTGCCTCCCCACCTTTTGGACCAGAGCTGAGGCCCAATCAAGGGATCCAATCAAGACCGCACTGGGAGGAGGCTGCTACAGAGAAAGCGCCTGATCCCTGGGCCCCAGGCCCCATTACACCTAGCAGCTTCGGGTGTCCTATTTTGGAGATCCTGCTTACAGCACAGAATAAGCAAATGCTGTGGTGCCCTGAGAGTGGGGCTTCTCAACCACCCCCTCCGGACCCACTATCCTCACCCACGGCGGCCTTGGGGAAGCTCTTTGGGGATCAGAGATGAGCTCAAGATGTTGCAAGAAGTGTCTGTGGATCCCTGGGCCTGGCCAACTGCAGAACGGGGTGCTGCACCCCACAAGTAGCCCCTGAAGGGCGATTGCTTTGGGAGTACCCCCTTGGAATGCTGCAAGCAGGCCCGAGAGCTCAGCAGGTGCAATTGCGAAACTCTCTTCCTCGTCCTTGATGGATTGGTCTCCTCTGGCCTCAGCTTTCTCATGTGTAAAATGGAAGTAATAGCTCCTACATTTTCAAGTTGTTATAAGGACTGAATTAGGAAGTATCCGAAAAGTTCTGGCATGCAGAGGGGACTCCTTAATTCCTTTCTATGGTTGCAATAGACAGCTGAGTTTGCTTAGCCTCACCATTAAAACCCGACTATGACCCAGGTATTTTGTTATATATCCTCGGTGCTCAGAAACCCAGACTGGTCAAGGAGATACAGTCCTGCCCTGACCAGAGCTTCTCCTGTCGACCAGCTACAGATAAAACATCATCAGACATAATTGAGCCCTGGTGACACTGACATTCATCCTTCTGGTGGGCAGCCAGGGGCTCTAGGAAGTGGGCTGAGAGTCACTCTGCACATGTTATGGGGCTGAGTGAGGGGGTGCAGTGCAGTCCAGGTCAGGGCTGCAGTCATCTCAGGTCCGTTCTGAGCCGTGTCCCAGGACAGTGCTGTGGTCAGCCTGAGGTCTGTTCTATGACAGTCCTGGATCTGTCCACTGGTCAGCCCCAGGTCCATGCTGTGGTCAGTCCTTGGCCAGTCCTCTGGTCAGTCCCAGGCCCATGCTGTGCTAGTGGTCAGTCCCAGATCTGTCCTCTAGTAGTTCCGTGCCTGTGCTGTGGTCAGCCATGGCTCTAAATCAGGGTTGTGGTCAGCACCAAGTCTGTCTAATTTTAAAGCCCCACTTCTCTCTGCCACCCCTGTAGTTATGGTGAGTGAGCCCAAAGGACAGAGCTTTCCACCCTTGGGGTGATGGACATGGGCCCTCCTGGGAGAGGCGAGGCACAGTGCCCATCCACACAGTGCTTGGGCTGCTCTGAGCAAGTGGATGGATGAATAATGGCATAGGACACTGCCACACCTAGCTGGCCAGAGGGGCCCTGGAGTCCTCCTCAAAGCATGCAGCATTGGACTGCAGGGCAGAGTGAGTTGCAGGAACAGTTAGAGGAGGGGAGATGAAGTGGGGAAGCCTCATAGGCAACAAAGAGAAGAAGACGCTCTGCCTAAAACCTGTGCCCTCAGCACACCCCTGCAGCCCACTGACTGGGAGCACAGGGCAGTGGCCTAACTGAGCACTGAGGGAGGCCACGCTCAGCACCCCAACTCTTCAGGACCTTCCACTGTCTGCGAAACCTTCTCAAGGCCCAGGGTCCCTGGCCATACTGTCCACTCCCACAGATCTCTGTGGGCTTTGTGGGCTGGGGGTGCCCCAGCAGTGGGGAGGGAGCACTAAGACAGGTGAAATTGCTACCAAGGCCCCTCACTGCCCTGTCCCTGCTTTTGCCCTGTGGCTCTTCCTCAGGCCACCAGAGATAGCACTGTTCTTCCTCCCCTGGGAGGGATAGAGGGTAGTCCTGCCGTGTAAGTCTCGAAGGAGTATGGAAAGGGATCAAGGCAGAGAAAGCAAAACAGGAGGAAACATCCTAAGTAAGACTAAAGTCTTCCTTCCCCAAGCCTAATACAGGGTTATTGGGAGATGGAGACAGAGAGGTGGGGAAACAATGACAATACAGCTCCTAGAGGGTTCCCTGTGGAGAAGGGAACCCCCAAGTCTGAAAGCGTAGAAGCCCTGGGCTTCATTCCCCATGAAGAACCTTGAGAAGACCCCAAAGAGAGAAAGTGGGTATTTGGTATGGCAAGATCAGCCAGGCCTTTAGACATCTGCATGGGAGCTCTCACATCCCAGAAATAGGGGACAGTACAGTGATTTCTGCACTCTGGAAGCACAGAATTGCTAGTCCCAAAGGTCCCTTGAGAAGGAGGATTCAATGATGACTTAGGAACCAAGGCTCTATGGGAAGGTTGACGGACATGCCATCATGTGCTAGTCAGGATGCAAGACATAGAGCACGAGGGCATTGTCCTTTCTCTGTCATCCTAACCCTTAATGCTATTCTGGAGGAAGGGGGGGGTGAGTTGAGAAAATCCTGAAATATCTGAGCTCCAGATTCTGCACCCCTTGAAAGACAACCAAGCCAAGGCCAGACCTACTCCCTGCTCTCCTGCTGACCATGACAGGAAGTAGCCAAAACATCTCCCCAGGTTTCCTTTCCAGCTTGTTCATTTCAGCAATTCTTTTTAAAAATAAGTCCACTTAAAAACAGTTTTTTTTTTCTTAGAAATATGTGCAATTGCTCAATCGGAGGCAGTTCAAAGGCTCCGGGAACAGCAGAAAAGTATCCAAGCCTCTCATTTAGCTCCAAGCAGAAATAAATCTTGCTCAGTTTGCTTTGTTCCGGGCTGGCCAGTGGCTTCTTCCCTGAGTCACTCACTGCAGGGTGACGTGAGTCATCATCTCTGGGGTCAATGGCCACACGGTATTCCTGGGTCTGTAAGACCCTTTCAAGGGCCGGGCCTTGAGGGGTCACCAGGAAGAGACGAAGGGTCAAGAGCCGCCCCGGGTCATTGAGCCTGGCATAGGCCTCTACTCTGTGCTCTGGGGAAGTCTCTCCAGTGGTGTGCATGAGCCTTCTTGGACAACATATGAAGACACAAGGTAAAGTTTTCAAGGATTTTGTCCAAATAGACCTTATTCAAAATTAATTCACATAAATTTACAATGAAATGAACTACATTAAAAATAAAGGAAATATTCAGGATAACTCTTTCCTAATTATTTTATTAGGCTTTACTATGGTCTGTGTCCCTGAGATGACACACTTGTGTAGCATGGAGACTCCAGTGACCCCCCCTACTGCCCACTGCTTCTTGAAATTGCTATGGTGCCCACTTAGTGGCTAGAGGCTGGTCATGCTGGGAACATCTATCAACAGAAAGGAGCAAATACTACATGAGAGGCCCCCTCAGTGCCCTTGACAGCCAGCTGTTAAGCATTTACTAGCACATGGCAGGGCTGGCAGTCCCTGGTCCTCCGCCAGGGTGCAGAGGGGCGTGTAGATGACTTATTATCACTCTGTCATGGCATAGTGATGGGGATGTGATTGTCACTGGCCTTTGGATAACTTCTCAAGTGTACCAGGGGCCTCCCACACTCACCATCTCAGACAGAGCCCATCACTTTGTCCCCCACTCAGCCCACTTCTGGTGCCCTAAGAATGGTATCCAAGCTAGAAATCCAAAGTCATCATCACTCCTGCACCTCTGTAACCCTCCATATGCAATTAGGCCCCAAGCCCTACAATCCTAGGTCAGGAATGTCTCCTAATATTGCCCCTTCTCCCATCCCTCCACCCCTGCCATGGCTCTGTGTGACCCAAGTCCTGGCAACAGTCTCAGTGGCCTCCTTACCTTGGGTCTGGCCCCTTCCAACCACCCCCTATCATGATCACAGAACTATCTTTCTAGGACATAAATCTGATTGACTTTCCTCTTGTTTAGATGTTTGAATCTTTCCATTTTTCCATGGAACCAATTTTGATCAAGCTTCCAGAACATTTGCTCTGGTCTCCTTTCAGCCATTATACACCTTATATTCCATCCACAACGAACCAACAGCTGGCCTCCAAATATCCCTCTATGTTACACTCTTTGTACATATTCTCTTCCCTATGCCTGGGCTGCCTTCTGCCCTTTTATATACCAAATGAATTCCTATTCATCTTTCAAGACTCAGTTCAAACATCCCCTTCCTCACATATCCAATCTTCTTCTTCACACCAGAAAGTTATCCCCTGCCTGTATTTTTTCCTTACTGCCGCTATCACAAACTACCACAAAGCTAGAGACTTAAAACAGCATACATTTATTATCTCACAATTGTGTAGGTCAGAAGTCCAAATTCAGTCTCAGTGAGCTAAAAATCTATGTATCAGCAGGAGTGGATTCCTCCCAAAGGCTGAAGGAAAGAATCCATCTCCTTACCTTTTCCAGCTGTTGGAGGCCACTACATGGCTGGCTGGCGACCCTTTTCCCCTCCTGAGCCAGCAAGACAGTTGGCATTGTCCCTCCTCTTTGACCTCTATTCCTTCACATTTCCCTCACCTCTCACTTTGAGCTTCCATTGGCTCACATAAGGACTCACGATTGCACTGGGCCATCCTCAATAATCCTGGATAAACTCACATCTCAACATCCTCTGCTTAATTATATTTGCAAAGGCCCCTTTTCCATTTAGAGTAAAATATCATAGGTTCCAGGGTGAGGTGGGGGTGGGGAGGTTTTCAGCCTCAGTTACTTTCTCCATGGGAGGTCCTAATCCTCCCAGAGCACTTTGCACAGAATTCAGCTCAGCTATAACTTGAACACCTTGACTATACCTTATTCATATTCTAAAGAATATTTTTATAAATATTTGTATTTTTATGACTTATGTCCAGTACGGGCTCAAGGACAGAATAGCCATTCACTATTCAACAGTCGTTCAAATGTTTGTTGACTAAATGTAAGGACAAAAACCATATCTCTAATTAACAGATGAAAAGGCTTTGCTTTAACTGGCAACCAGTTTCCATGAAAATAGAACCAAAGCAGGTGAGAATGACCATGCCACCAGAGAGATATGGGGTCGTTGGCTGGCCAGAGAGTACAGGGGCCACTGAACCAAGGCAGCTAACACCGTATTCAATTTGGGGGTCATGAAGAAATATTACATTTGTTGGCAAGATCTGCCAATTTTCCAAGAAAAGCCAAAATCCTAGACACTGAAAATAAAACCACCCGATTTAGAAATGTTAAAGCTAATACAAAAATCTAGAGAAACAGCATGAAGGCCAAACACACACATCCCTTGGGGAATTCATTCGGCAGCCGTCAGTTGCCACCTCTGATTTATAGCCTAAGAAATGTTCCTCTGAGCCTGACTTGATAATTAATCTAATTTCAGCTGGGTCTAATACACGGTGCCAACAAAAAGTCCTCTCTGGGAATGACAGGGAGCTAAGCAGAGACGGCCCACTGGAGACTGATGAGTCCCGTCCCACCCCCAACTCCTGTTCTCCTGGGAAAGGGGCTGGAGGAGACCTCCCTTCCCCTGTGTCTGCCGAGCTCCGCGGGAGGCCGAACCTTGCTTCATGAGCAGCACCTCTCCAGACCAATGGCCTCTGGAAATGTCATCAATCCACACCCAGCCCAAGAGGACCGCGAGGATGACAGAGATTGGGGAGCAAAAGAGATCTGCCCAGATCTGCCCTTGAGAGCCCCACAGTCCTTAACAAAACAGTGGACTTCTTGGTGCTCTGTCTTCCCTTTATAAAATGGGGTTCGGAAACTTCTTTCAAAGGATCTTTATGAGATTTAATTAAGATAAAGCAAGCAACATTTGTAGCACAGAGCAGACACTTAAGATGTCGTCCTTTACTCCCCGCCAAGGACGACACTATTGCTAATGCAAGTTCCCTTGCTTCATGCAACAAGAGACTTCGGTAATAACCTAGCTGCGCTCCTCTCCATGCACCTCGCAGGTTTGGCTTCTGGATTTCTAACCCCCAACAGAAGAAAAGCAACAAGAAGGGACAAGTGACCATGGACAAGGGAGCAGCAACACTCTGAAGACAGCGGATTGGTCAGTTCCGCACAGGATCTGGCCACTCGGTGCAGGGGTGCTTCTCCTTCTGGCCCTGCCAGCCTCCAGGTTTTCCTGGGGCACGGCTGGCACCCAACAGTGCAGCGTTCTGATGCCTTGGATGAGCAGCCACGCCTTGGCACCCGCCCCTTCAAAACTTGTTGAATTTGGTAATTGATGTATTTTTATGCAAAAACTTTGTACCAACATTCATCGTTTATTTGGTACTCAGTGTACGGCCTAGGACTTGTGATGCCCATTGCCTTGTGACTTGATACTCTTTCAAACCACAGCAGTTTCTTTGGTATTTATCATTTTGAGTACTGATTGTTTTTCCTGGAACCAATCAAGAATGAGTGCCAATTTACCACTTTAGTTGTTTTTGTTTACAATGTATTTGGAAGGGAAGGGACCTTGACTGATGTGATTATATTTTCGTTTGAAAATCCTGTCCTTATTTTAAGTGTATGCATTGCATGTGAAGTGTGTGTGTGTGTGGGGGGGTGCCTGTGTGTGTGTATGTTTTTGTTCATGGGGGTTTAGCAGAGAGGAAGGAAAAGATCAAAGCCCAAATGTTAAAAGTGGTTATCATCCAGGAGATTCATGAATAAATTCATTGTAACACATCTCCATTTTTCCATTTCCCCACAATGGGCATCACTTTTATGCCTACTGAATATGTAATGAAATTATTAAAGGAAAAAAATAGAAGAGAGTCTCTTTGGTGTCTGAAAAATTGGGTTCTTTTGGTGCATCAATGATTTTGCAGGACGCATGGTCGAGGCTCTGGGCTTTTCCAGAAACTTCCTGTTGGCGTTCCCTGACCATGTCTTGCTTATGTGTCCCCCGCCACTTGGTACCGGGGATCAGAGTCATGACTTCCTGTATACCAGGCAAGTGCTGGAACCGCTGAGCTAAATCCCCAGCCCTCATGTGCTTTAATGTTTACCTCAAAGTTCTCTTGCATTGGCAAGGCTGCCCTGGCCTTCCTCCTGTGCAGCCACCCCTTCTTCCGGGCTCCACAGTCTCTAGCTCCTCCTTCCCTCCGTCACTTTATTTTATAATCATTGTTTTCTGGATCTGTAGTTCTCAATACTATTTTTTCTACTAAGGTATACAACAATTTTTTGTTGTTTGTTTTTGAAACAGAATCTCACTATATACTGCACACTGGCCACGAACTCACTTAAGTAGCCCAAGCTGACCTTGAACTCACATTGATCCTCCTGGGTCAGCCTCCCAAGGGCTGGGATTACAGGTGTGTAATGACAAGTTCCTATCAATGAACAGAGGCATAGATCTCCAGGGTGGTGTAAAGTGTGACTAGTCCTCCAGTTAGCACTGAGCCCTGGCCGGGGCACACGCCCCCACTTCCTCCTTCTCCTTCTCTACCCCGCTCCATTTTAGACTCACAGCCCTGGCAAGCTCCTGGGTGGCAGGCCCCATTGTCCCTCACCTCTGAGGATTCTTTGCACAGACTGACGAATGATTGAATTCGTCACATTCTCAACTAAACCAAAAGGTTGAGAATATAAAGCCTGACTTTTTCTAAAAAAATCATAAACCCTGGTTTTCGAGGAAGCTTTGGAGGCAAAGTGACACCTCCAGGGCTGGCTTTGCTTGTGACCCCATCAAGGCCTCATGTGATAAAGGACATGATCCTCTGTTTCCCTTCCTATTGGAGTGAGGCGAACACATCCATCACCTGGGCTGCTGTATACACAGGTGAGTGGCCTTGCGGGCCCCTTCCCACCGAGCCTTCCAAGGTTAAAACCTAATTGTCCTCTCAGAGGCTGTCTCCTCGGGGTTTCCTATCTTCTCTGCCACAAAGATGTGCATATTTCCCCACAGGATCTGAGAAACTCAAACCTCACAGACGGCAGGGCCTCTCCTCCTCTGCCACCTCCACACCTCTGTTCTACCATCCAAGAGTCCTTTGCCAAGTCACTTTTAGGATCAATGTCCCAGTGGAACTTCCAACTTTAACCTAAACCAACAGGGGGCCACAGAGCAGCCCCACTGGCTTTTCCAGCTCAAGCTGAGGAGCTAGGCAGAGTACCCCAACAGCTGGCAGTACGTGTTCAATGGATGCAGTGGTCTGGTGTCCTCTGCCCTGGTCTCGGAAATAGCTCCTTCCTGACAGAGTGGAGCTGTGGAGGTTGTTACAAGGTGTGGAGCCTCTGAACCCAATCCCCATGCGTGGCCCAGCTCCTGCTGTGATAAGGACAGACTCTGATATTAGAGCTCCTGGAAATCCGGCACTTGGTGTCATCCATTCCGGCAAGGTAGGCCTTCAGAACCACTGGCCCTCATTACAGGAAGAAAGTGGGAGGCATCATGCCAGCTTGGTGCCAGTGAGGGGACCCTAGCAGGGACCAGTGCTGCCCATCTTGCACTTACAGGCTCTTCTAGGAGCTGGCATGTGGGGCTGAGTCAGGCCCAACGATCTCTTCCTCAGAGCTTCTGGCCTCTGCCTCTGAAGACACCCATTCCTAAGCACAGGTGAGGGTGGAGAATAACATGGGGCCCTGTCCACATTAGACCTGTCAGGGGCCACTGGGACCACAGGAACAGCTTGTCTAGAAAGTTCGAGAAGCACCTTCATGCCTTGAGATCTTTACAAATTTTGTTTCAAATAAAAATAAAACTTATGACTCAGCAACACTCCCAACCCCAAACAAACAAACAAACAAGACCAATTCAGTTCCCAGTGTGCCTCTGTTTGCCAGTTCCTCCCTCCCACCTCCCCCCTTCCATCCCAGTTTTGTTCTGGGAAATGTGCATTGGGTCTTTATTTGGGAACTGGTTTGGGAAAATCCGAAGAAAAAATGACCTCCATGGTGCCTGTGTAACTCAAGCTATTCACTCAAAAAATGGTCAGTGAGTTCCTTTCATGCGTCAGGCACTGTGCTGGGCCCTGGGATTTGGGCAAGAGTCCCTCAGAGCTGCCTCCTCCAGGAAGTCTTTCTTGACCTCTCCACCAATGTTTGGGCTCTTGGCCTGTGATAGCACATGGGGTGCCCCAGTCTGCCATGCAGTAGTTTTTGCTTCCTGCACATTCATCTGCCAAGCATGAAGCCAGGGAGCTTTCTACTGTACCTGTGCTATAGAAACATAGCTCTACCCCAGTTGGTCTTCCTTGCAAAAGTATGGACTCTTGGGATCAAACCTTGACTTTAATATGGCCAGCTACACTGCCAGCATCTGTAGATAATTCACTCTTGACCACTCTCAGCTCTTTGAGGGAGACGTTTATCTTTATTTTATGCTAAGGATACCTAGCCTCAGAAAGGTAAAGTGACCTACATTAGTCACACAGGACAAAGAGGATTAAAGGTGGGTATCCCATGCCCAGAATGGGGTCTTTGGCCCATCCCCAGAGAGGGCTCATCCCATCATCTCTAACCTCAGCAATGAGAGATGAAGGTGTCAGATGTTCCCTAACAAAGATAGCGATGGTTGCAGGTCACAGCCCTAACTCAGAGCTAAGCAAGACAGGTTAGGTGCAGTCCTTCCCTGAAGAACTGAAAGTCCTTACGGTGTTTGCTGGGTTCAAGAGGAAGCAGCTAGGATCATCCAAGGAGTGGAGCTCTTCTGGGGAAGGATGGAGCACCCCCAGCTCCAGCGCCACCCCTGTTCCTTTCTACATGGGAGGCCCAGCTCAAGAAAGCCATGGAAACAGGCCCAGTAGCTGGGGTTTGGCTGTAGGTATTTTCATCAGATCCACACTCCAGGAAGTCAAAGGCGGCACTGGGAAGGAACCTTTCGGGGAATAAACAGCAGACCGCTAATGGCCATGGGAATGAGCTCTTCACCACTCGGGCCTCGGTCTCCTCATCTCTATAACACTGGCTTAGGCTAAGTTGCCAGGGTGTGCATCATTTCTAGTCCACAAGTTTGGAGTCCCTGTTATCTGTTGAGAGCAGTCAGAAGTGAGCCCAGCTGGCACCAGCAGGGTGGGAGGTAGCGTTTGGGTCTTTTTGCATCATACTCCCCCAGGTCACGATGATTGGCTAGAGGGTGAGCATGTGACTTGGCCACAACCAGTGAGATGCAACAAAACTTTGCTGGGAATCCTGGGAAACAGATTCTTGCTTTTAACTGCAGGTGCTGAATTTAAGAGGGTGAAAACAGGATCTCTCTTGTGATGATGAAGAACTTGTCTAAGAATAAAATCAATGTGAAGTATAGCAAGTTAAGAGTTGACAAGATTTGGGGGCTTGCCTCAAAGATGTTGATCAAGCTGTGCATAATATCCCTGGCTTTTTTTGTTTTGTTTTGTTTTCTACTTTAGGGGGAGAGGGATTACCAAGAGTTGAACTCATGATCTCACACTTGCCAGGCAGGCACTGTGCCACTGAGCCATATTCCTGGTCTTTTTTTTTTTTAATACCAGAAAGCAATATTCCCCTTTTCTGTTTTTATTTATTTTTTTTTAGTGTGTATTTGCATTACATAACAATTACATTCATTGTGGGGAGTTGGTACCTGTACATGTCTCAGTTCTTTTTTCATTCCTTTTCTCTCCATCCCTTCCCCCTCCCTCAATATCTTGATCCTTTTGCCACTTGAAAAATATCTATCTCCCTGCTTCCTAGGCTTTTTTGGCACTTGCACTGAAGAATTCCAGCTGGTACAAACAGCCTAGGCTTTACAAAACTGGCTCCACAAAGTTTTTATTAGCTCCAAAGCCTTCTCTCATCTCTGCCGGCTGCTTACATGACAAGGGCTCTGATCCTCACCTTCTGCAGAGGAGCAGACCCCAAGACAAGACCCAGGCAACAATCAGCTGTGGGAATAGAGCCCTCTGCTTGAGGCCCCTGGTTGTGAATCCTGTCCCAGAGTTTGGGGTGAGGACTCCTGGGCAGGGCATAAAGGAAGCTCACACCTCACCTGCTGAGGCTAGCTGTGGGGTGGGAGCAACTGTGGACCTCAGCCACTGTGTTTTCTTCTCCAATAAACCCCTAGTTGAGCCATTGATCAGCGCTTTTGTGTGCATGAAAGCCAGGTATTCATGTAAGATTGAGCTGTCCCCCTGGTTATCCAGATCCATGCAAAATGCTACAGGATCTGAGTCTGTGGACACAAGGGAAACACAGAATGTGGTAAACAGAAACATCAGGGGAAGGTGGGGCTGAAGGAGATGAAAGGAGGAGCTTGGAAAAGGCTCTCTCAACACCAAACTCTGAGAGCCTGAGGCATGCACATAGTGTGATCTAAAGATACAGTGAATGCTTAAATTTTAAAAATGTATTATAGTAAAAGACCCATGGCAATTAATTCCCCTCAGAAAACTTCCCCACACTTAGCCCAGTCATTTTGCTACTTGCTGAAGCACTTCTGGAAGTTCTCTTTCCTGAGTGTCTTTAGTTGCACTGTCATGACTGCCTTGAGGTCCTGAATAGATGAAAAAACTTTACCTTTCATGGTCATTTAGACTTTGGAGAGCAGCCAAAAGTTGCACGGTGCCACATCTGATGAATAAGATGGATGAGGACACATTATAATGTTTTTGTGAGCCTACTCTTCCATTGGATGGAACTCACCCTATTTGTGATCACATCTCATAAAGACATTCATGAAAGAGGACTTCCAGCCCTGCTTCAGAAGGTGCCAAGAATAATGGGATAAGTGTGTTCCGGGCAAGATGCAATATTTTGAGGGGAATTAATGTCAATATGTCTTTTACTGTAATAGATTTTCAAAATTTAAACTGTCACTATAACACATCTCAGCATCCTGTTACTGTAAATAGGCACGTGCAGCTGAGGCTGAGTCATGGCATAAGACAGGCGGGAACCACAGAGAATCTCTTTCTAGAAAAGCTGTATATTCACAATGGAGAGGTTGAAGTTTCCAAGGCCTCAGCTGGAGAGAAGTGATATTTATTGGATCAGGCACTCTACCAGACTCAATATCCTCTGTCCTATCCAGTCCTTCAATATCCCTGTGTGGTACTGTAATTCCCAGAAAGAAAAGTGCAGCTCAAAAAGGTAAAGAAATCTACTCCAGGCATGATGAATACTAGGTGTGCACTGCAAACAGGGTTCAAGCTCAGAGCAGTCTATTTCCAAGCCCAGTGCTCTGCACAAGAACCCATACTGAGGATTCCAGGGCCATACAGAACCAAGCAGCAGCAGCGTCACCAACTTTGACCATAACCACCGTCAACAAAGACACTGACCCTGAACCAGGAAAGGGTTCTCTGCCTAAGGCTTTGTCAGTTCATCATGGAGAAGGTCTTGTCCTCAACAATTCAAGCCACATTTGTTCTGTCCGTCACTTGTAGCTTGTTATACATGCCATAGCGCTCCTATGCTAACTGTTTGGTAAACGGCATGCAGTTTGTGCTGGGGTTAAGCTGAGTCATCCTCCTGAAGCTTTGCTTGTCTCTGAGTTATGAGAGCCCCGAGAGAAGGTGATGATCAGGCCAGAGTGTGGAGGAGAGCTCCTCTGCAGTTCTGCATGGGCCATCCTGGTGGGAACGGGTGGGTAGAGGGGAAACCCCCTTCCAGGCTGGGTTTCAGACACAGGAAATCATGGGTGTGGCACAGGGTTTTATTGGATCACTCCAGCAACACCCCCATGCCTCAGTAGACAGACCACACTCAAGGGAGCACTTGCCCCGGGTACCCATAGGGTCCTTATACCTGCCCAGGCTGCTGTCTTTTCTATACTCACTTGATCTTTCATAGTCATCAAATGCTATTTTTTTCATTAACGATATGATGAAATTTGGAAAAATGTAAATATTTACAATACAACGAGGGACAGGTTATAAAACAGCAGCTTACAAAATGACACCAAATTTAGGGTCACTTTGGATCCCAGACCTAAGACTTTGTTTTCTTGGCTTTGCCTCTGTCCCCTCCATCTGGAACCCTTAGGCAGGGCCCTTTCCCTAGTGTTAGCAGAGCTGGGAAAGCAAAGGCCCTCCAGAGCCTTGGGGCGGAAGTGCCAGTCAGCATAGAGCAGGCATGTCTGGAGGATAAGGCAGGCTAGAGTCTGAACTTGAAGGGCAAAAGGCCAGGGCAGCGCAGATGGTGTTGGGTCTCTGCCAAAAGCCTTCCTAATACATTCTTCCTGCCTCAGTTATCCCGATTCTCTCCTCATCAAAATCCAGCCATCCTGAGGCCTCTGCCTCTGAAAAGAGGAGCTGATCATTAACCAGAAATAGGACCCTGAGAGGGTCGGTTCTCCCAAAGAAGTAAGTAATCAGTCTCCCATGCAGGTGAAACGGCCTTTTAGCTATGTTCATGTACCAATTCCCCAAGATGCATGTGATTTTGAAGTATCAAACACATATGCTATGCAAAAAAATAACTGTGGTCATATTTCAGTAGCTTCCTGTACACTGACTCTCAAATCTGGCACTCATTAGAATCTGCTGTATTGGGAAATGCAGAGTCTCAGATACTGCCCTGATTTGCTGAATCAGAATACAGAAAGGAGCTTCAAGAATCTGTCAGCTGACAGCACTCAGGAGGCTGATGCAGAAAACTGAAGTACAGAGCTGCAGAAACTCTGGCCTGCTGATGAAGTCCAGGTTCACTGGCACGCACAAAATACTCCCTACTCTGAGTTTGCCAACCGCTCGTTTATTCTCCATAGTTCCAAAGGGTTCCATGGCTCGGCGTCATCTAATGCTTCCATTTCCAGAGTAGTTCACGTGCTGTCAAGTTTTAGTGCCACTCCTGCCTAAAAGTCTATCTCCCCCACCTGTCTCCAAGGAAGACTAAACTCATCCTTCAGGGACCACTTCACAATCCTCACCAGATGAACCCTCTCTGCCCCATTTCCTTTTGGCATTGTAAGTTGGTTAGTTGGGAACATAACCTTTAACCTGTGTTTACCACTTCCTAGATCAAAGCCTAGACTTTGGCTTTTGAATGTCAATGTCCTTGTACAACGTTAAGAAAAAATAAGGATGTAAATATATAAATTATATGTTCAGTGCCTAGTAGAGAGTCCAGCATGCATTATCAGAAAGATAATTTTTCACCGCGGCCACCCCAGGGCGGGGAAACTAGAAGCAAGAGCGTTTCCTGAGATCCACGCCATGCTGGAACTTAGGGTGCCGAGCCAACCAGTAAGCAGCCTGCTGCTTACCGGGGCGCGGGCTTAGAATCAACCCCCCCCCCCATTAACAATTGGGATCCAGGGATCTGGGTATCTCTTAGTAGATGACCATATTTGGTACAGCAAGTCGGGGGAGTTTCCTTCTACTATCTCTGAAGGCAGATATTTTTATCGCCGTTTTGCTTTGTCCTGATTAACGGTGTTGCTCTATTCAATACTCTCTGTTGATGTGTTCTATAATGTTGTGTATTTCTTTGATTTTGCTGTACCTAGTA